>VZRE01011768.1:146893-197299 GCA_013396775.1 Cephalopterus ornatus
CCCCCAGAACACTTCGTTTCAGGAGCTCTTTGAAGAGTGGTGACATTTTGAGTCCTGAGTCAGGTAAGTTAAAAGTTCAAAGTCTTGTAACAACACAGTGATTCCTGTGGCTCTCACACCTACTGCTACTTTTTCAAAATTGTATGACTGACCTTTATGGACAAAGGCTGGGAAGAGGAGATAGTGAGTTGTAAAATACCCTTCTTAAAAACATCCTGAAACGCAATCTGTAGCAAAAAGGTGCTTATTGAACGAGTTCTTTTTTCCAATACATAGTAGGAGAAACAAATTGATCACAAGGGTAAATAGAGAGCATGAGAGTTCTGCTTTTCAACTGTGTTGGTGGCAAAAAAAATGTTGCTGTACAGTTGCTGGTTTTGCATCAAGATCTGTTTCATGGGGGACACTGAACTGCGACAGGACATGAGAGCCCTGCCAGCCCAAGACCCGGCAGCTGCCGAGAGGAGCCTCCCCACCCTCCTCTCTATCCATGTACCTGTTGTGCCCAGCAGTTGTTTCAAATTCCATGGTTCTATGGCCTCATGGACAGCCAGCTCAGCTCACAGATGCTACTGAAACGGATCCTTCAAAAGAGAAGAAAAGTTGATGAAAAGGGCTTTTTGATAGATCAACCAATTTGGTCAGCTCCCTCAGTAGCCACACTGACAGAAGCCTGATCTCTGTGTACCATCATTTTTCTCTCAGATTGTGAGAAAGGCCTCAGATCCCATGCAGGAAGCCTCCAAACCAGGAGCATCTGCTTTGGGAGTCCCTGTTTTAGTTTTGGATGTCTACCCTATGTATTGAAGTTATACTGTTACTGTTGGCAATAATCCCTGGCTCAAGTGCTGTCTTGAGTTCTACCCTGGAAGCCACAGACAACTTCTTTACTTTCATCTGTGGTTTATGATTAACTTTGTTGTTTGTTCTTTGCCAATGGGCTATTTTCTAATGTCCCTGAAGCAGATGTTGTGTCACTGATGCTGCTTCATGGAGAACTGGAATTTCTTTTCTGGAGTAATTTTCTCTTCTTCATTTTCCTGTCCAGGCTTGTGAGGACTACACAGCTTTATTCCATGATACAGCTATAACCAAACTGATGCACCCGCACAGCACAGAAGAAAGTGAAGAAGACTTCTCTAATGAAGTCAGAGAAAAAGCATAGTGTCGTTAGTATAGATCAAGATTTTTCTGATTCTGGTTCTAGAGCGACCTTAGCTGGTCTAATTTCACGTATCTCTCTGTGCAGTGCTACTGGGGGAGTTAAAACATTCTCTGATGATGGTGCCCTTTTGATTTTGTGATTTTGTGGGGGTTTTTTTTGTGATTTTGATTTCAGCTGTATCTCTGATTCTTTACCAGTTTGCTATTGTCCTCATATTTTGTACTTAATTTCTCTTCCATTTGCTCTTTCCAGGATTAATCCAATGCAAGACTGGGAAGGAAAATGTGGGTTTCGTTTCATCAGAGATGGTTAGAGCACACTCCTTACCTTTGCAGCTCAGCACCATACCTTATTAGTCCTCCACAAAAGGAACTGTACTTTGCCAATTATAAGCAGGAGATGTGTCTAGAAAACATATTTTGCAAGCCTGGAACTTCTCGTTTGATGGCACATGTTTTTTTTAAAGCCTCGAGCTCCCATAGAAACATGGGTCTTCAGCATTCAGAGTTTCTCTGTCCAAAATTCCCAGTCATTGTAATACTCAAAAAGTACCTCAGCATGAACTTCAAATTCCCCAAATCTAGAAGGTAAATAGAGGTGCCTCTTTCCCTTGCTTGTTTCTCTCTTGTTTCTGTCTTTATTTTTTTTCCAAGACAAGATCATGACTTCTCTTAGCTTGGTTGGACTGAGCCTTGGATGGTTAGGTCTGAGGAGATGGAAGTTGAAAGAATTCAAAGCTCCTGTGAATTCCTTTCTTGATTTAAGTGGGGGGTTTTTTGGTGATTTTGAGATCAGAGAGCCACAAAGGTGTTTTAGCCACCTGGGAGTGCCCTTCCCTCTCCACCCTTCCATATTGCACTGAGCCCCAAATGGCAAAGATGCCCATTATGAACAGGGACCATCTACAGGTATCTGGAAGTCCTGTGTGGCACGAGGGAAAAATTTACTTCCTTCTTGTCAGCTGGCTTGTTCAAGGCCTGCCAGTTAGGAATTTTTTTATCTCTAATCATGCTGTGAGTAAATAAATATCCCCCAGCCCTCAGTCTGTCCCTGTGGAGGAGAGGCCTCCCAACTCAGCTCACATGGTGTGCTAAAAACCAAGCAGCTTCTCAGAGTTATGCCTGAGACATCTCTATCTCAGATATCTATGCTGAGAGCTACACGGTTCCCATATCCCATAAAATGCCCCCTGTGCACTGTTCTCCTATTGGTGTGAGGGACAGAAACACTCTAACATCTCCCTCGGATTTCTTACCAAATGTAAAGAGGCAAGGGGGGAATTTACATCTTCTTTTAACCGGGTCTTCAGTATGGACGACGTGGGAGCAGGGACCCTGTTGGAACACGATGTGCTGTTTAGGTCTCTGGCCAAGACACCTTTCACCCTTTGAATACCTCGTGCTGGTACCATATGATTTCCTCATATCTGATTAAATTTTAATGCTCCTTAGGCATGTTTTTTTTCCTCTGGAACACTTTAAAGCCTCGTGACCTGGAAGTTTTGAGTGTACATTTGAAGCCAAACACTTTGAATGTCTTTGGACTTTTGGGATTTATCATATCTGTGCTGTTTGAAATCACACCAAACTAGAAATGCATGAATCAGTTGAGAATAAAGGAGTGGTTGGAAAAAAAGCATTATGTCTGACACTAAAATTACAAAATAGAAGGTAGCTCTTCTGGAAGCAGTTTTGAACAAGGAAGAATCTCATGACTCATGATTAATGAGAAAGCAAACATAAAGTAAAAACCTAAGAGACAGTCCTGAGTTAATATATAATAGGCTAACATTGAAACAAACCCAGTGATTTCCACTGCATAATGCAGCTGGAAATGCCATGTGAAATGTCACTGACCCACAGCTAGAATTAAAAGGATAACAGAAATAACAACAATAAAAATAATAATCTTGGGTGGCTGTAGAAGCCAGGAGGGTTTGAGTGTTTGAAATCCATATTGTAGCCACACTTTGTGATGGTGCAGGTACATTCTGCTTCTAACTAAGGCTGTTTAATTTACAGGCATTATTGTATGAGAGCAGGTCAGTTACAGATCTCTTTTTGTGTTATTCTAAGATTTTTGCCAATGACAGTTACATGAACATTCTTTAACACATGGAAAGTACAGTTCCTACCTAAAAAACACTATTTCTTTCACTCCCAACACCCTCTGACCAATACACATCCTCACTGACAGTACTGATATGTTCTTGGAAGTTCTTGGGTATGTAAGTTTGGTACTACAACATGATGAAAGATGTTAAATCAAGTATTATCCCCTACCCCCAAATTGTGATTTCCCCAAGAAATTCCATCTTTGACTTATAAATGGGCAAGTGAGAGTCTGGAGGTGTTTGGTGTTGGCTGGCAGGAGGGAAAATTAGAAAATTGAGTACCTCAGGATGGGTTGTTTATCTTTCACCTGTCACTAGCATTCCTCCCCAAAATTTGCTGTTTCTGATTCAAGTTGGCTGTGGGGCTCCGAAGCCCACAAGAATTTGGTTTATCTCCCCATTGTATTCTTTGAATTAATAAAAGACACTGTCTTTGCCAATTCAGCTGCCCTCTGTATTTCTTTTAGATTAATCATTGTTTCTTGAGAACCTAAGGCCTTGGTAAACACAGGTTTTCAACAATGCAATGTTAAGCAGATGAAAATTAGTATCTTAAGGGTTTTTTTTTTTTTCAATGTAAAGTTCAAAGTCTTTGAGCATTCTAAAGGAATGACAAGGTTTTAGCAAGTGAACTATAAGTCACTTCAATCTTATTATTTCCTTGTGTATTCCTCAGCTTCTAACTGTAAGTGAAACCTGAGTTTCCTCAGCAGCTTTGAAAAATAAATGTAAGAAGTAGGTGATCATTTAAATCTTGAGTTTATAGGTTGGTGAGATGAATTACAAGGCACTTAAAATATTTGAGAAGGGTCACCAGTTTCATACTGGGAAGTCTTTTATCTTTAAGGCATGTGGCAAAACTTGTTCTGCATTTACCAGAAAGCAATTTCTACAGTAAAGTATATGACAAGCTGAATCAGAATTTAGTTTGGTTTTGGGGATAAATTTTCGAGGTGAAAAAAGAGAAACTGTCAAAGGCTGCCTAACAGAGAAGCTTATCAGAACCTCTGTCAACAGGCTTTGATAAAACAACCAGCCACCCTGTTGTACCTGTTCCCCTGAAAAAAGAAGAGTTTGGGGGTTTTTTGTTGGTTGGGTTCGTTTTGTTTGTTTGGGTTTTGTTTGTTTGATTTTGGGGTTTTTTCTGTGTGGTGGGTTTTTTTTTGTTCGTTTGTTTTTTTTAAGCTATGTGCCATTTGGTACAAACGGGTTTATAATACTAAATCTGAACTAGGTTTGTTCTTTTGCTTCATAAAGAACTTCTCCTTCCTCACAAGTTAGGTGTCACTGTACACTGAAAACCGGTGGGCGTTTCTTCTAAGGCACTTGAAAATTTGACTTAGTAGACTTTGCAGCCACTTTTCTATGGCATTTCATAGAAGATGATCCCAGCTAAGAAAGATAGGGAGTGGAATATCCCACCCTTTCCTTGATGGGGACTGAAGGCTCTAGTTTGCAAGAGCGTTGATGCTCACAGGTTGTTCACAGGTGAGTAGGACCTGCAGAGGTCAGGGAAGGGGCTTATATTCCAACATTACCCTTGTGTGTGGAATGACAACACCCTAAGAGCCCAAATCTGAGTTAGAGACTGGAGTTGAGCAGTCCAAGAGAGAGAAGTCTGAAGACACTGGCCTCCCAAGTAAAAGGAAAATGCCATTTCAAATTCTTCATGCAAGAGGAAATAGCTCGTATTTATTCACAAGAATTCCAGTTAAAGACGTAAGCAAGTGATTGCTAAGAAGAGATCTGAGTCAGGTTTTTCAACATCAAACAAGGCATAAAGTTGAAACTGCTACCTCACACCAGAGAACAATAATGCCCTCAAGTTAATTTCGACACTATTTCTCTTCGTTTTACTTCCCTGATAAAGTAAAACGAAAAAGAAACCACTTCAGAAAACAACTGCTGAAGCAAAGCCTAGAATTTATGTAGTTGGAGATATGACAAGTCTTGGCACAGCTATGAAAAAACTTGGGGGAAAAAAAAATCAAGTAAATAATGGTCCTCCTTCTTCAGGCCTTACTCTGCTCCACTCTGCTCCATCCCACCCTACTCCACTCCAGACAGCATTCCTTGCACATAGTGTGGCTGGAAAACAACTCTCACTGAAAATTGCCTAATGAAGGCTTTTATCAGTATAAACCTCAGGCAGTAAAGGATATTAAAACTGTGACACGAGGTAACTCTTTAGGTCATTCATGACCCCCAGGCACACAGAGGCAGGTTGGGCATTTTTGGGTTAAAGTCGTGACCCAAAGGAGACAACCAAAAATGCCTGTTTGTAGCAACTGCTTATAGTTAGGATGAGCTTACCTACTAAAGAAAATGGGGATAAACTCAGCTAAGAGTGAGAGGCCTGGTCATTCAGTATTTTCCACCTGGTTCAAAGGAGTGAAGCAACAGAGATTTACACCCACTCCAGCCTCTTTCCAGCGTTGGAGAACCAGTGGCGGGTGTCTGGTGCACTTCCAGCATTTTGTTATTCTAATACAATAAAAACTCAAGTTAGAACCGAATACTTCAACCTTCGCTCCTAAACAATTAAAAACACAGGAAAATATGGAGTCTAGTAACCACGGCAGTGTTGGATCAAGGGTTGGACTTCACGATCTCAAGTCTCTTCCAACCTGGTTGATTCTATGATTCTATGATCCTGTGAAAAAAAAGTGGTATCTTCTGATTAGTGCAAGATGTTCAGATCCAGGGCTCCTCAGTTTTGTGTCTCAGCCACTCATTGCACAGCCCCAAGGTTGTTAAAATATATCCCCCCAAAAAATTACAGAGATGTTCAGGTGTGATGAACTGCCCACTGAATCCTGCCTGTCTTTCCTTTCGGCTCACTTTTGGACCGCGTTTAGACTTTGTTCCACTAAAGAAAAGCAACCGTGTCCCGGCAGAAAGCTTTGAAATTTATTATAGAGCAGGTGAGCCGTGAGCATTTGATTACATTGGCTGCGGTCCCGCTTGTGTGAGGGATTTGCAGAGGCTGAGATGGAACACTCGCAGCCTCGCCCCTGTTTAAATTAACGAGGTCTTCCCGCCAAAAGGCCAGTTCCACGCGTGGGAAGAGCACTGCAAGGAGGTTGGAAACTCAGCATGGGGGCTTGGAATTACCTTCGGCATTTCATCTTCTCCCTTTTGCTCTGTAAGTTAAAATCTATTTGATTGTTTGCCACTGCTGTGTATTTGGAGGATGTCCTTGAGATACATTCAAAATTATAATCAGAGCAGTGTGTGTGTGTGTGTGTGTGTGTGTGTGTGTGTGTGCATGGCTAAAAATAAATATAAAATGCAATAGCATTCAATATTTACAGTTATTTGGTTTTAATTTAGCTTGAATGTGTAGTATTTCATCAGGTATTTTAGTAGGGGTATAAAGCTGTGAGTGGTTCAAAAGAGGAGAGCAAAGTATTCAGCAAGCTCACCTAAAAGACGAAACACGCAGTGTCTGACCAAATTCTATGCCTTTTTTAACCTTAAGCTTAGTTATGAGACCACTAAACGATATATTTTGCCAATTTTTCCCCTTCTGAAAGACTCTTCAGGAAAAGACTCACAAAAAAACCCATGAACTAGGTTGTATTAATTGTGCTGTGGTCTTACTGCACCGTAAGAGTTTTTTGAAACATCTCGAAATTCAGAGGCTGCATTATTTTATCCTTACTGTCTTGTTTCATGTCCTTCAATGCAGATGAACACAAGTTTCTTGAGTGATCAGTACTCGCTGTTAACAATCTGAGGGATACGTGCACAAGGGTCTTAAAATTCAAACAGTGTTTGGATGCAGGGAAGATATCAGTCCGTAGGAGGAATTTTGCAAAATATGTATTGCTACATTACAAGTTTTTATGTATACACCAAACAATATGAAAAAAACCCACCCACTTTAATTTTACAGGTAGGCTGAGTCAAAAGAAGTTAATTAATGTGGTTCTTAAGAATTTGAGCTACTTCAGTACAAATTCTCTGAGAATGCTTTAAGTTTCGTATAGCCAAAGCCAAAGACCCACAATAATAACTAAGTGTTGCCAAGGATTAAAACTGACGTGAAACAGAAGACCTACGTCTGTGTTTTTTAGCAGGAACAAAGCCACTCCTCAAAATCAAGGTTAAATTACTTCATCAAGTAAATGAAATGAGCCAAAATTGGCTTGCCTATCTAATCACAACAGAAAAAGGATTTGATTTGCCCTTTAAAGAAATTTTGTGAGAGTTAGAAATGTTGTCTTTACACTCGCAAACTAAAGAAGTTATGATTTGTTTAGAGAGATACAGGTAAATGCAAGAAGACAATTAATTTTTTCCCAGGATTATTATGATTTAGGATATCAATAGAAAGACAGGCACAGAAAAATCATTCTCTCCTGCCTGACAGCCAATTAAAAAAAAAAGGCATAAATGCCTTGCAAAATAAAAAAATGGAAATAATAAAATATACATAAACAGCTAAGGAGAAAACTATGCTGAAAAATGCATTCGATTAATTTTTAATATTCCTTGTTAATTCTCTAGAAGTTTTACTTTAGAGAGATCATGGGGTGATCAAATAATTTAGATTGGAAAAGACCTTTAAGATTGTCAAGTGTAAACTTAAACTTACCACTCCAAAGTCCACCACTAAACCCTGTCCTAATTGTAAATGAAATAATATTTACAGGAAGAAAAGAACATTAAAAAAATAATAAAAAAATGTAGACTAGAAACAGCAAAGCGTATACAAAGGTAATATAAATCTCTAAATTTATGCAGAAAAAAAGTATTAGCAGGAAATCAGTAAGGTAAAGAGCTCCTTGAATGTACACAAATGGAAAAGGAAATAACACAGGAATTTCATGGTAGTTAAGAAATAGCAAAGAAAGCATGAAACTAGAAATGGGGAGGGAAAGGAACAACAGTGAAGATGAGAAAGATAAGTGAACTTGTCACACAGGAACGAAATTACACTTGGTAGACTATTAAAGGAATAGAGGGCAAATATCCATAATCCACATTTTTAAAATGTGACAGGTACCAAGACTGGAATGACAGAGGGAAGAAACCTAACGACTGCCACTGCTCATAGTCACATCAATGGCTCTGTGAGCACAGAACCAGAGGGGACAACTGGCCCGGCTGCACACAACTCCAAAGCCATCATGGCTGAGCCCAACACCACGACAGCCCATTCCCTCCTGGACACATCCTTTCTGTCCCCCTCCACGATGAGGATGGTGGCTGGAGAAAGGGGGATGGACACTGAGCCCACAACACCAAATGGGGAAGGGAGCTCACTAGGGATATCTGCCAGGAGTGATGTGGTGAGCCCAGCCACCCCTACAACAGGACCTGGCACCACTGCCACTGTCAAGGGCACAGGGAGTGGCACTGCTTCCCCCCTGCCCCACAGGCCCATCTCGGCAGTGACCAGCCACTCCGTGTCCTCTCCTGATGGCTCCACAGCTGCAACTCCCAGGCCACAGCGAAGCAGCACCAGCAGCACCACTGAGGAGCACTCGGCCGCCACAGCCCACCCATCCACGACACTTGTGTTCTCCACTGTGTCCTCCACTTCTGCCATTACAAGTGCTCAGTCGGCTGCTGTGACAGCAGAGCACATGACACACAGCCCAACTACTCCCAGGACAGTGGCTTCCACCTCTGGCACCTCTCCTGCCAAAGATATCACCGAGGCCAGCCCTTTGTCCGCCCTGGGTAGCAGCACGAAGACATCGGCAGCTCGACACACCTCCACACCCCTCACACGGGGACACGCCACGGTGGAAGCAGGGACCACTCCATCTTCCATGGGAAGCCCCTTGCCTTATACAACCCCGGCCTCTGTAGGTACGAGTGCCACGACTCCTCCTGGCGAAGGGGAAAGTCCCACCATGAACCAGGGGAGGGAAACAACAACTAAACTCAATTACGAGACAGCCCATTCCCTCCCAGCCACATCCCTGGTGTCCCCCTCCACGATGAGAACAGTGGGTGGAGAAGGGAGGACAGAGACTACACCCACAACACCAGTTTGGGAAGCGAGCTCCCTCGGGATGTCTGCTGGGAGTGCTGCGATGAGCCCAGCCATCCCCACAACAGGGCCTGACATCACTGCCACGTCCACGGGCGCGGGGAGTGGCACTGCTTCCTCCCTGCCTCTGGGGTCCAGCTCGGCAGTGACCAGCCACTCCTCCTCCTCTCCCGTGGGGTCCACAGGAGTAACTCCCAGCCTGCAACAAAACAGCTCCAGCAGCACCACTGAGGAGCACTTGGCCACCACATCTCACCCACCCACGGCACCCGTGCTCTCCCCTCTCTCCTCCACTGCTGGTGTTACAGGGGTTCAGTCGGACGCTGTGACGGCAGAGGTGGTGACACACAGCCCAGCTCCCAGCACGCCCAGCACCAACCCAGTGGCTTCTGCCTCCAGCCCCTCTCCTGCCTCACATATCACCAAGGCCAGCCTTTCCTCCGCCCCAGCTGGCAGCATGGACACATCGGCAGCTCGACACACCTCCACACCCCTCACACAGGGACAGGCCACGGTGGAGGCAGGGACCACTTCATCTTCCACGGGGAGCCCCTTGTCTCCCACCGCCACGGCCTCCATAGGTAACACTGCCACGACTCCTCCTGGCGAAGGGGAAAGTCCCACCACGAACCAGGGGAGTGGAACGACAAGTGATCCCAGTGCTGAGACCTCCCATTCCCTCCCTGATACATCCTGGGCGACCCCACTCACGACGAACCTTAAAATGTCAACATCTGTCAGTCCTTCTGTTACTGGAACTTGCTGTGAGTATTTTAACACGATACTAAATGTAATTTTCTCTATTTTTGGAAGAATGGGAAGAATAATTTTACTTTTGCTATTTTCGGTTGGAATTTGAGCTTCCCACAATGTCTTTTTCAAGTTGGGAATTTAAGCCAGGAGTATGAATCCCTGCCTCTACATACTTTTCTCAGAGGCTGCAGCTCCTGTCTGCAGTTGTTTTTGAAATGGCACACCTTGTGTTTATGCAGTGTGGTGTGCCACTGATGTAAAATGCTCTGTGGTTATGCTGCATAGGTCAAGTTATGTTAGTGGGAAGTTTTACTGGGTTTTATTTGAGTTTCGAAATTCTCTTTTATGAAATACTAGAGGCAGTTCCTTCACTGAGAGAATTCAATTGAATTTATTTGTGCTAACTCAGTTCCTGTTTGTTTCAATACTAATTCTTTTCTGGTGTATCTTTAGTTTTTTGCCAAAAGGCTATCTGCCGACTTCAAAGAATATGCGGTAATGAATCTTTCATCATTTTTAATGGATAAAAAAGCAAAGATAAAAAGAGGAGAATGCAGTCTTTTTATATTCTGCACCAAAAAAAAAAATAATTGGCGGTATGATCTTCATTTTTAGTGCATAATAGTATTCTAGTTCTACAAATCTAATGGGTTAATCCTTGCTGGATTTGGAGTCTTTGTGCTTTCATGGAATTCAACAGGAGATACACACTTGCACATGTGATAAGGTATAACCTGTTTTTTCACAAAGGCTCGATGGCAGCGCAGACCAGTGATGAGTGGTGTCCTCAGGGGTCTATATTGGGACCAGCATGGTTTAACATCTTTGTGAGTGACAAGGACAGTGGGATCAAGGGCACCATCAGCACATTTGGTGATGACACCAAACTGTGCAGTGCAGTCAACATGCTGGAGGGGAGGGATGGCATCCAGAGGGACCTGGACAGGCTTCAGAGCTGGGCCGGTGTGAACCTCATGAAGTCCAACAAGGCCAAGTGCAAGGTCCTGCATATGTGCTGGAACAATCCTAAGCACAGGTACACGCTGGGAATGAGTGGATTGAGAGCAGCCCTGCTTGAGGGTGTTGATGGACATGTTGTTGAAGCTCAACATGACCCAGCCACGTGCACTGGCAGCCCAGAGAGCCAAATGTGTCCTGGGCTGCCTCAAAACCAGTGCGGGCAGCCAGGCAAGGGAGGGGATTCTACCCCCCTGCTCTGGTGAGACCCCACCTGCAGCGCTGCCTCCAGCTCTGGGGTCCCCAGCACAGGAAGGACATGGACCTGTTGAAGCTGGTCCAGAGGAGGCCATGAAGATGATCAGTGGGCTGGAAGACCTCAGTTATGGAGGCAGGCTGAGAGAGTGGAGGTGGATCAGTCTGGAGAAGGCTCTGGGGAGACCTTAGAGCCTCTTTCAGTATCTAAAGGGGACCTACAAGAGGGACTTTGTACAAGGGCAGGTAGTGACAGGACAAAGGAGAAAGCCTTTAAAATGAAAGAAGGTAGGGTTAGAGCAAATAATGGGAAGAAATTCTTCCCTGTGAGCATGGTGAGGCCCTGGCACAGGTTGCCCAGTGAATTTGTAGATGTCCCGTCCCTGGAAGTGTTCAAGGCCAGGCTGAATAGGGCCCTGAGCAACGTGGTCTAGTGGAAGCTGTCCCTGACTGTGGCAGGGGGGGTGGAACTAGGTTATTTTTAAGGTCCCTTCCAACCCATTCTGTGATTCTGTGATATGATTCTATGTTTATATCTTTATAAAAACATTACAGAAACTTAAATTTTTCCTTAGGCAATCAGTTTCGCATTAATACTTTATTCCTTAAAGACACACAGACTGTAACTACATGTTTCACAGGAATTTTCTTTTTGCTTTTTAGCTCCTATCACACTGTCCATCCAGCTGGAGAACGTGACCAGTACAACGATACAATTCAGCTGGAAACCTCAAGGTGGCACAGGAGACAGTCCTTACACGGTGCTTCTACGGGGAAAATCAGGAGAGATGGAGAAGAGAATCCTAAATGGAACAAGTACTGCATTTGAAAATCTGGTTTCTGGTCATCAATACCAAATATCTGTGGATGTTTCAACTTGCTCTAAGAATGTCAGCACCTCCTTGACTGTTCAGACAGGTATTTCCTTGGGAATCTTTTCCTTTTCTGTTGCGAAGCTAACACATTCATGGCCTTAAAATGAAGCCCTTTTTCACTGAGCACCTACCTGGACATCAATAGGCAAAAGGAGGCCAAACTTTCAGACATTTAAAGTCAGCCTGCAAACTTTTCATTGGGCTAGGATCTAAAGCTTCACTTGTCCTCCTGCCAAATCAAAAACTTTGCTGAACTAGAACGTTCAATGTTCTAGTCTCTCTCAGCTCCATATAGTTTAATTCCAAAGGCTTACTTAAGCTGAGGAACAATTTTTAAATAATAACTAAATTTTGTCTGGTTATTCTGTCTTGCATATCCCCACAGCTGCTGAAATCTACAGTGGAACCACCAGGATTACCAATGAAGAGTTCAAGTCTGAATATCAGAACAAATCAAGTAGAGAATTTCAGGAGTTTGAAACAAAGTTCATTACAGAGGTATTTTGCTTAGGAATTCTAAACTAAAATTTATTTTCTGCTGAGCTCTTCCTAATGTAAACAGTCATGAGGATCTGGGTATGAATAATTTTAAATGTGGGAAAGGAAAGATTGTCTGATGGTTAGAAATGAAGCAGTACTTACTAAGGCCTTACTTTATATTGTTGTCCTCTGAGACCCTGATTTAACTGAAATTCTCTCTCGGAGTTATACATATTCCCCTACTGTGAGAGGTGCTTCTAAACTAATCATGGCCAGCATATTGCTCTAAGAAATCTTTTGCTATAGGAGAAAAGTAGTTAATAAATTAAACCTTCTACCTTCCAGATAACAAAACATCTGCCACAGGAGATACAAGAATTAAAAAACGGAACAAAAATGCGTATTGTAATTAATAGCATCGAGAATGGCAGTGTGATTGCATTCTTTGACATTGTGTTGGATGTAGGACAAAATATAACAAAACCAGAGATTTCCAATGCTTTTACAGAGGCCCTTAACATGAGTACAGAATTTGAAGTCGACCTGCAAAAGACTGTCATAGAAGGTATGAATTTGTTCATCACTGTGAACTCAATCAGCAGTGCATATTTCACTGATGGCAACATCCATTGAAATGAGATTTGGATGGGGAAAATTAAATAGTATTTAGTTTATTTTTCTCTTTTTCCAGTGCTAATTAAGACATTCCTCTTTTTCTGTTTTGTTCAACTTCACTGTAGCAAGGAATAGTTGTCAACCAGACTTAAATGACTGTTCTCAAAATGCTGCCTGCACTGCTGAAGGAGCCACTTATTCCTGTCAGTGCAAGGAAGGATTCACGGATAACAGTCCCGAAGTTCCAGGGAGAGTTTGTCAGCAAGATCTGCCCTCAGGTAAGCACTTTATGTAAATTTAAAAAACCCAAAACCAAATCTTAAAAAATGTGCATATAAGGTCTTTTCCCTCTCCTGACCCCTTAGGTAATAGTTCATTATATTTACTCTCAATGGCCTTTGGTGGATTGGATTTTATGTGAGAATGGGTACCTCAGTTGACTATTTAGGCAAAACCAGAAGCGTATTTTCTGGGCCTGTTTTTTGGAAAGTTGTTTATGTAATTAAATATCGTAAGCTTGGTAAACT
The DNA here is from genome assembly GCA_013396775.1 of Cephalopterus ornatus. NCBI lineage: Eukaryota > Metazoa > Chordata > Aves > Passeriformes > Cotingidae > Cephalopterus > Cephalopterus ornatus. The sequence continues at coordinate 160,641 of VZRE01011768.1, forward strand.
TTAAAATAAGTTCTACTCCCTGCCTCCAAATTTCTGTTTTACAGAACAGACAACTCCAGTCCCTCCAGAAACTGAAACAACTGGAGTTACAGGACAGACAACTTCAGTCCCTCCAGAAAATTATACAACTGGACTTACAGAAGAGGCAACCCCAGTCCCTTCACAAAATGTAACAATTGGATCTACATCACTAACAACTCCAGTCCCTCCAGAAAATTATACAACTAGATTTACAGAAGAGACAACCCCAGTCCCTTCACAAAATGTAACAAATGGAGTTACAGCACTGACAACTACAATCCCCCCAGAAACGGATACAACTAGATTAACAGAACTCACAACTACAATCCCTCCAGAAAATGAAACAACTAGTGTTACAGCACTGACAACTCCAGTCCCTTCACAAAATGTAACAACTGGAGTTGCAGAACAAACTCCAGTCCCCCCCGAAAATGGTACAACTGAATTTACAGGATCAACACCTAATCCCATTTTCACTACCACATTTGCGTCACCACCTTGCAGTAAGTAAATATTTGATATTGAATAGTAGAATAAAAATTATCCAATCAGATGCAATATTCTTGTTCATCAGTTATATCAGCTGTGAGGTAAAATCCCAGGATATGACTACAGAAAGGGAAGCCTGAAAGAACCACTGAAAATACATAGTTATACCAATCAAGTTTCTGCTCCTTGGTAAAGCTCTCCTGAGCCCCTGGGTGCCTGCCTACAGTAATAAACCACTGTCATAGGTGTTTTTTCTTAATCTTATCATGAAGCACATTCATTAAATGCCTCCCTACTGCTCTGAATTTAGGATTTGCTGGTGGCATTTTAGTAATCCATCACTTCATGATATCAGTATGAGTGAAATAGCAGCCCACATTAGAACACTCATATTTTTCCCATCCAGCCTCATCACTTCTTCACCATCCTAAACCAGCACTGCACAATTCTGACATTTACCACACCTTGCCTGCAGTTAGAAAGACTAGAAGTGAGTGGAAGATTACCCATTTGTGTTTTGGAGCCATCAAACAAAGTATATTAATGCATGATTTACATCTATAGAGCAAAGAGTTTATTTCTGCTCTTGTGGGAAAGCAAGGTAAAAAACTGAAATCAGCTCCATGAAAACTCACAAAAATTTATATTGGTTTAATTGGTATTTTTTTTCTTCAATACTAAATGTGTAGAAGTGTAGAAAGGAAATGAACCACCCCCAGCTGTGTGAAACTTTTTCACTTTGCAGTGCCAGTGTCCATCAAAATTCAGAACGTGACTGGGGAAGAAATACAACTCAGCTGGACCGGTGGCAGCACAGGCAGCCTCTACAACATCTCCCTCATGGATAGAAAGCAGGAGATAAATAAAACTACTACAAAAGAGACAAAAGCTGTGTTTAAACATCTGCTTCCCGCCCATGTGTACATCATATCTGTGGGAGTGTCATCCTGTGCTGAGAATAACCTGACATCAGTTACTGTCCGAACAGGTACTTCCTCAATCAACCCATAACCTCTTTTTAATTCAAGTACGCTCGCTGTATCATGTTACGATATCATCTGGGTTTGATCTCATAGACTCTTATTCCTGTAAGTTATCTTTATTTATTTGACTCCTAGGACTACTTTGATTAAACAGCAGTTTGCGAGAGCAAGTGCTGGCTCTGTAAAATTGCTGACTGCGCTGTGTTGTTGAGCCAGAAAATTCTGTACAAAAGTCAGGATATTTTGGCTGCAAATTTACAGAAAATATTCTGGTAATGTGAAGTTCAGGTTGTACGTGCTTTTGTGAATGCAGGCAGTCCTTAATTGTCATAGTTGTCTTTTCAATTTCTCCCTAGGATACAGACATTAAGACAGACTGTCTTAATTGTGCCTCTGTACTAAAACTGATTCTCAAGGAACACAACACATAATATTCCTCTAAATCAAGGTTTCTGCTTTTAAAGCTCCCCACTGCCATCTCCCCTTCAGCCAACTCCTTTAGACAAATCTTTTTCCACTGAAAAAATTACCACTTGGCACTGTATAATATTGCTTTTCTATCATTGGAAGAGATCTAAAAGTCAGCTGGTCAAAGGAAGCTACCAGGTTATTTTGGCATGATCCACGTTTGATAAAACTGTACTGCCCTTTACTGTATTTTCCCAGCGGCTGAGAAAATGTTCACCATTTCTTTTAATATCCCTTGAAAGACCTAACTTGACTTTTGGCAATCGTTAGTTTCTTCCAACATTTCTTGACCTCTAACATGTAACTGTCCTTGTTGCAACCTTTTTTTCAGTTCTCTGGTGGATTGTTTGATAATTCTCAAAACGCTTCTAGGGTAATTATTCTGGCAGTTAACTGTGAGGTTCCTTCTAATGGGCTTACCCTCTATCTTAGTCTTTAGGACCACAGAGCCAAGGAATTGTCACCATGATTTCCATTGGTATCTTTCAATACTTCAGTCCACTGGCTTTCATTTATTAGTTTCCCTACTAAAAAAAAAAATTAAAAATTGTTTCCTTTTGTAATCTGGATCCATCTGCCCTACCAGAAAAGTTCAGTAAAGATCAAATCATTTGTGTTGAATGTGAAGTTAAAGATTATGTTCAATTCTGAGAGGAGAACTGGAGCTATACCCAGTGAGTTAACCACATAAAACCTGTTGTCCTACCCTTTACTGCTGTTTTGACCCACTATAAATAATTCAGATTAGCCAGTCCAGACAGGCACCCTGAGGTTTTGAGATTCCATGATCTGTATTGTTTCCAAATCAAATTCCAGATGACTTTTACTGCTGAAAACTCTATCTAGTTTACCTGAGTTGTACAAGCACATAACAGTACAACCTGTATCTTTAGCTCTCATAAGAAATCAGAAGTTCTCAACGCTATTACAGTAAAGCTCTCAAATGCCACCTACCTCTCTTTTGATGTGCTCCATTTTTATAATTTGCAGTTCTAATTTCTCACTGGGCCAAAGGAACTGCTGCTCAGGTGATTCCTTGGCCATGATTAAACACTTTCACCTGTTCCATAATTTTCACATTGGCAACAATCACACACACACAGAAGCGATTATCTTGATTTTTAAATTTGTTTCCCAGATCCTGCTTCCTGCTTCAGCCTAAGTGAGTTCTGTTTACCAGAAAATACTGGCTGTTCTGACTTAAAAGGCATTGTATGCTCTGGTAAGTTTATAGAACTTTAACACTTATTTATTCATAACTACAGGGTATTATTTCACAATATAGTATCTTTCACGAGTATTTTGCCATCTGCTTTATTATGTTAAGTCACACAGCAGCTGAAGTTCATACTTCTTCGGTAAAGAAGCTGCTTTCATCAAACTTCACTGTCAGCTTCCAGCTCTATTTTTATTCTGGACTTTTCTATGTAAAGCTTTCTTCTGTTGGCTTGGGGCTCATCCACCTACTCAGGAGGATTTAAACACACTCTGTGCCTTGCTGAATCCAGCAGACTGATGTTGCTTCTGCTGAAGTCAATGGGAGAGTGGCTGTTGAATTAGGGAGTGGGATGCACCCTGAATAATACAGGAACGAGGAACAAGTTGTGAGGATTGTGATGGCTGACAAACCTGAAGAAATTCAGCTCTGAAGGTTTGAAAGCCAGTGCATTAGACACACGTGATACACCTTCTTATTATTTGATTCGTTTCCGGGTTCATCAATTAGTATTATAAACATATGAGATAATAAAGTCCAAAAAGCAATTGTGGAGGGACATCCTGGGATTCACATGATTGTTTCTTCTTTTTTTTTTTCCCCCCCACAGATAACCAAGCACTTGCCTGCAGTGTTTTGTTAAAAAGCCAGACATTTAACAACACACTTTATAACTCTGATAGTCAAGAATACAAAGAAATGGCTGAGAGTCTCAAAACATACGTAAGTTGATCAATCTTCTCTGTCAACACGAATGAGCTAAGAAAAGGTTTGCTGTGAGCAACCTCAGCCTCCTAAATTCATTGTTAAATCAAGTCTGTGAGAGGTGAAAAAGACAATGTCTCCTCGATAAAACTGTACAGGAAGCACAAGGACTGTCAAGGACAGACAGCTTATTGTCCAGTGAGGAGGGGTATGTTCCCCAAGTCATCCTCAAATTAAAGTTATTTAGTGAAAAAATTCTATTTTTATAAGTACCAGGAACATCCTGCTCTGTTCATTTTCTCCCACCTTACTAAATCTATGCCTGTGGAGATGGAAAAAAGGAATAGTGCTGAAAAACAACATTTTAACACATACTTGGAAATACCGGACCTTTAAAAGCATCTCCTGTGGGTCCAGATCATTGGCAATTTGCTTCATGGTAGTGGCTGCAGGACTGGAGAAGGTGTCAAAGGGTCCATATCAGGGGGGAAATGAGGAGAAAAAGTGGCACCTTAGAGCTGGTAAAGCTGACAGGCAGAAGCAGCAGTGTGCCACTCAGTTGCCTTTAGCAGCATGTTAAAGAAAAGGACTAACAATTTAAACACCTCTCAGGAATCCTGATGTATGTAAGCCTGTTTGAAAGGTAAAACTTCTGTAAGATTGGGGTAGACTGCTTTAAATAACTAACACAGAAGATTATTTTTAGTGTGATGATCATACCCTTTAGCTAAGAATCTCCACAGATTTCATAAGCGGTAATTAATTTGTTCTCACCACGCCAACTCAAGGGTAACCTTGTCTTATGACTGCTAGTGTCTCCCTTTCATGGATAGAAAATTTAAAAGTAGATTTAAAAGGCTTCCTCCAACATGACTGAATGCAACAGGCCTTTAATAAGCTTTCCCCTTGTGCCACGTGTCAGCTTTTCTTTGAAAAAGGCAAAATCAAAGGGAGGCTGTTCTAACATGACTGGAAACAGTCAATTTCTGTGTTGAATTTGGGGGGGTTTTTTCACTTTGTATGTTGAACTATTTATTTTAAATTCCACAGTGCTCCGGCGTTGTAGTTTTGAAATTTTCCACCTTCACCTGCATAGGTCAAGTTTCCTATCCAGACTGCTCATTGTGGAGAGGGAAGGAAAAACATTTTTGGAGTTTCTGGCCAAAGAACTTAATGCAACATGTGGTTTGGTGTGGGGGTTTATCCCACAGAGAAAGATGGAGGTAGATAACTGAGCAGTGACTTAGGAAAAGGCTTGTTACCATCTATGAAAAGTAGTAACCTTTCAGATTTTTCAGGTAAAATACCGTATTTATCCACAGCTAGAAGATAACTTCTCTTACTGGGTTGAACCAAACACCTGATTTTCTATAAAGATCGTTCCTGACAGAAACATTTCAACCAGTCTTACTTAACAGCGGGGGCTGCTTGTTCTTGCTCTATATCCACAATGAAGCACTGAGCAAGACTGTACTTTCAGAGACATCAGTGCAAGTGATTTGATTTTGCTTGGTGTAATGGGATTACACTTGGTTTGTGTCAAAATGACTGAGAGGCAGATCACACCCTTGACTCTCTTTGCATAGTTATTCTGTAACATCATGGTTTTGATAAAAAACACGTTTTATACCTCTCACATCAAGTTCTGTGCTGGTAGTGTGGGCAGGGCCATGCCTGAAGTTTAGCTGAACGTGTTAAAAATGTTGGGGAAACACTGAGGATAACTTTAGAAATTAGGTGCACTTTTTAGGTGCACTCTGTAGATTCCAAATATTGTGCAGTTGGGGTCTCATATGGATTTGTGAAGGAGGACAACTGGTTTCAATGCATTATTCATTGATAGCAACTTAAAGAGGTTGGTGCTTGGGAAGTCAAACTTGGATTTCATATTTTCAATCACAGGCCATGCATTGTTCCGGAATCCTCCTTCAGTAAGTTCTTTATTTGTTATTCCAAGGCAATTATCCTGAAACAAAATGAATATTCTGATACGTGTAGGATGTGTGCATTCCTGCTCTGCCTCAGTTAGTGACACGTGGAATAAATATCCCTTTCAATTTGCACAGGTTGTTGGAGAAATGCGCCTCAAACTGCAGGATGAACGCTTTGACATCACTGTGCTTGGGTTCAGACCCGGGAGCGTGATTGCTGATTTTATTTCTCTGCTGCCAAAAGAAGAGCCTGTAGATGTGAATCTTATACAGGCCCAACTAAGTCAAATATTAAAGCGCGAGTTTGGGGACGAAACTGAACTAATTGTCCAATGTAAGTGAAGTAAGATGCTGAAGCAGCTTCTCTGTGATGGTGTGGGGATTAAAGGGTCAGACCTCCTTCTCTTTGCAAAAGCTGATAAATTAGCTTCTTTCTTTTAAGAGATTGAAGTATCTCAGATAATCTTTTTAAACATTCACAGAACACGTAGTCCAGATATCATGTAGGTAACGGATCTGTTTTAAGGTGTCACTACACATACCCAGTTCCAGACTTGAAGGATGGGTTCTCTTCACACAGAAGGAGAGTTAGGTGAACTTTTTGCTGCAGTGTGTATCACCTTTGTACCCTCCATGCTAATCCTGGAAGATTGGCTTTTAATGGAGATAGGGATGAGGAGACTTGTGTAGTGGCACCTGCAGTACTTCTCCCTGGATGGAGATGTGATGGAAGGGTTCACCCCTTTTCTTGGACAACCCTTGAGATCCTTTGGCCCCTGCTTCCCTGCCTAGAGGAGTTGTGGATTTAGCAACACAAAAGTATTGCTGAGATGCAGGGAGGCCGAGAGGGAAAGGATAAATTGTGCAGAAGGATACACATCCAGAACAATGTCTGTTGTGCTCCTGGTTTTGGTAATGTGCTTATTGCCTTGAGCTCCTATGGGTCAGGGGCTTTTCATGCAACACAGGAGGCTCCTCCTGCCACAGTCAAAAACCTTCTCTTCGTAAATGCTGGCCAGCACTATAACACAGTCTGTGTGCCTTTCCACCGTTACTTCACATCTTTACCACACATGGTTATGTGCTACAGGCCTTCCATTGCCTTTATCTGGCAATCAGGAATCTTTCTGGTTTTGGCCTTTCAGTTCAGAGACTTCGGTTTCAGTGGACTGTCTTGGGGAGCAAGACAAGGGTAGGTGAGAGTACAGCTGGCAAACCAGCTCCCCATTCATTTCACAAAGTTGCTTGTGAAACTATAAGGAGGACTGTGAGGGCTAAATTATGTACAGCTCCATTTCATGGTCCTTTTTCACACCTTGGAGTGACTCTTTGTTGAGGTACAGGCTGGAGTTCTCCCAGAAATCCTCAGAGCTGCTGTTTATGGACGTCACCAAGAGATCACGAGAACCCTCAGAGATAGAAGGGTCCATAATAAAATTTTCTAGTTAGCAAATCTTTACTACATACAAAACCCATTATTAATATTATTCAAAAGTTTCAAAGCTGCTAAACAGTAAAACACAGCTGTCATGTAGGGCTCCAAGCTTTCTCACACACACTTTTTACTGTCTCCAGCTAACATTTCTAAAATGTGTTTTAAATTTCAGCCCTCTCTGTTCAATCACCAACTGACAACAGTTCTGCCTGGAAAGTAGCAGTGATTGTCCTTGGAGTTTTGCTTGGAGTTGCATTAGTGCTGATTCTTCTGGCAATATTATTTTACATCTATATGAGGAAAAAGTGGGGTAAATACTTCGTTGAACCACGGGACTCATGGGAATTTTTGTCTAAAAGCGCTTATAAGATGAACCATGTTTCATTTACATCTTTGGAATAAGGCAGAAAATTAATATATTAGTCTTAAAATTCTATGTCAATTGTTTATATTAACTTAATTCTACCTGCTCCTTCCCAATGTCCATTACCAAATTCCTGAGCTCCTAGCAGCCTCCAGTGAACCATCCTTTTAGCAGGTGTGGAGTGGGGAATTTTCCCCTTAGTGGTAGAGTGAGGAGCAGAGAAACCTTTGTTCAGCCTGTCCCCTAGAGGTATTACAATGACTCCTAACATCGATTTTTCTAGAGAGGTAGGATCCAAACTACTCAATACTTTCCTGTATTTAGATGACACAGCAAACAGTGACTGAGCTTGGTACCTGTGGCAGGTTACTGAATGCTCAGCTGAGCCCAGAGTTGGGCTTTATGCACTTAGCCAAGGGTGATTCACCTCCCCTGAGGTTTTTATGACCATATGAAGATGCCTCTTTCTCTCCAGTGGCTGCAGAACAAGCCCAGAGCAATTAGTGTCCTACCATACACAGGTTGGTTGGGAGTTTGAAGAGGGATGAGATGCCTCTGGGTTATATGGACTTCCTAAAAAAGTCTCTGATGGAGCAGCAAATTGATCTGGAGGCTTCTGAATTCAAGGTTTCTTTAACTGTTGGGCTATGAAGAAGCAGCTGGCTTTCTGTGACAAATGTAAATCATGCTAAATACAGGTGTGGTTTAACAGCATAGCCAAAGCACGTTACTAGATAAGGGAAGAGAGAGAATAGGTTAATTTGAGCCAAAAGATTTTATTAATTTATTTTTCCCTGGCAAATATGGTTGGTTGGTCAAGGGTCTGTCATATGGTGCAATTTTGCCTATCCTTGATAATCCCAAGGTAGAGCACAATAGAAACAACCTGAAGGCTCCTGTGCCACTGGAGCAGACCTTGTGCTTTGGAGCAATTAAAAGAAATGGCCTTTACCTGTTTTCACCACTCTTAGCTGCAGTCCTGGTGAAGTCACAGTCTGTTTATCCTATGGTGTGGTTTTTCCTGCTAGAAATGTGCTGAACAAACGACAAAGGGCAGTATATATCTGTACATAGAATTTATGTGCTTCATTTCAAACCAGGTCTCCCTGTGTCTGTGTATTTTGTCAATATGCCTGTGCTGGGCACTCCTGTTGAGGCACTGAATATCCTGTGATGTCGAGGCCCTGGCTCACACCTCCTGAACAGTTCAGGCCCTTCGTTTTTGGGGATTATGTTCTGGTTAGTTGGCACAGGTTAGAGTAAGGAGGTGCCTACAACTGTAGCACATGGTAGGACCTCAGCAGAGTGGTGGTGCCCGAGCAGCTCTGCTCTCCTCTGGGCGCAGCCGGTGTTCATTTTTTTTATACCTCCTTTCCTGGGCAACAGTTCAGCTCCTTGGAGAACCCTGAAGAGGACTCTGGCAAGCAGATGGGTGAAGCCACCTCATGTGCTGCCTCACTGCAGAAAGGCTGATTAGTTCAGGCTGTATCATCACCCTGGTGAGGGAAGTCCCCTCCAGCCTTGCTCCTCTGTCCTTGGCTTGGCAGCAGTGTTGCTGTGTGAGGACAACGGGCTGTGCTGGTGGAGAAGGGAAGATTGTGTGAGCCCTTCAAGGTGTCTTTGCACATGAAGCTGTGCTGGTGATTTATGTTCCTGTCTGGAACGTTGCTTTTATTTGCAGGGACCTGTGAAACAGGGTTTTGCACGCTTTGCTCTCCCTTTCCTTCCATGTAGTGCCAGCTTGGCTGTCCTTCTGCTCAGGTCTGGGATATGGGGCCACAGCCCACCTCACTGATGGAAAGTCAATGTGATTAGTATTTGTTAAATTTATTTTATGTGCGTTCCAGATATAGCTAGCTCTGGTGTTATGTTCACTGAGTAGTCACTCCACAATGTATTCTGTCAGTAAATACAAGTTTTCCAGTGAGCTGTGTTGAAAACACAAAAGAGTGCTCTTGCTTACCTAAATACTGTTTCCTTTCTGTTTTGAGTGATCTACTTTGAATAGCAAATTCTTATTGCCATTAGACCTTTCTGGTGTCCTTGTAAATAATGTTAAATAAAAACCATGTACAGCAGGAATCCTGGGATTGTTCATGTGAAATATATTTAATATTTTCTCAAAAATGCTTTACAAATAAAATCTCTGTTTTTACAATTGTGCCTTCTGAAGGAATCTGCTGTTCTTATTTTTTCATGTAATTTGGAGCCTCTTCTACCTGCAGGAGGAGAGGGTGGCGAGTGCTGTCAACACTTGGTCCAGCCTGATTAAGTAGAGGGAGCTAGATTAAACAAGAGAATCTCTATATAATGAATATAGCCTTTTTTTTCCCTTTTTTCCAATAAAAATCCCCCTACCACCATACTGTGGTGTCTAAACTCCAAGAACTCTGTAAAGGAGAGCAGGAGGAGCCAGCTCTCCCCTTTCCACGGGGGATTTCTTCCTCACTTCCAAGCACCATTCAGATGGGCTCCTCATGCATATTCCCTACTCAGAGAGACACAAGCCCGGCAAGTGGGACAGCGAAATAAATGGCTGAGGGTTAGATACTCAAAAGTCTCTAGGTAGCTGTTTCCTGTTGATATCAGTGGGATTTAAGCAGTTCCCAGACCAGGGTCCCTATGACTGAGGAAAGGCACTTTGCCTCTTTCAGACTCACTTTTTTTTTGCCCTGGAACTGACTGACACTATGACCCAGAAAGACCTGAGCTGCTCTGGCTTCAAGAGAAAGGGAGGAGCTGGTGTCTGAACAGCAGAGCTACACAAGTCTGGTTTCCTAGGGGTTGGATTCCTGCATGATCTGTGCCCCATCACTGCAGTAACACACCTTCCCATTGCCATGGCTGCCCCTTCCCCCAGTCCACGCTCGTTCCATGGTGTCAGATTTTCTCCCGCAGTGCCTCCGTTCCTGCCTTCTCCATCTCATCCTCTAAACCTGTTTGTGTGAGAATGCCATAGTCTGAGAAATGGTTTACTACAAAATAACCCATTAATACTTTTCCCTTAATGCAAGCAGCATGAAAAGTCCCTGATTTCCACCATACTACAGTGAGCTCTTGAGACCTCTGGGCCTCTCTTCAGAGGCATCTGTGCTGTTTCAAATTTAGCTGCAACTGGACAACATTTGCAGAAGTTTTTTGGAAGGTCAGCAGTTGGATAGCCAGATGGGCTGGTAGAACCGTTGTCAGCTCAGTCACACAGGTCTCATCACCTTAGAAATAGGTTTTTCCAACAAGGATTACTGGGGCCAACACCTTCTGCGATGTGGCACCATACTTACCCCTGGGGTGCTACTGTTGTTTCCCATCTGAGAAGCAAGCAGGGAGCTCTCCTGCCTCCTATTTCATTGAACACTGATGTAAACCCCTCAGCACTTCACTTTGATGTAGGTGGTCGGGGTCTCTCACCAACTTATGGAGTCAGTCATGTGGGAGGAGAGAAAAGTGTTTTAAAACAGAAGAAATTCTGCAGATACACATGCGGAGGGGAGGAAGGTTCTGGGACAACTCACCTGTGGGATTGCTAGGATTTTCAGCCTGGGGGATTCTATACAATACAGTAAAAATTAGAGGTAAATTGCTTAAGTTCATGGATGTGGAAGATAATAAAATGAGCGGTCAGTGGAGATTTAAGAATGTTAGAAAGGATGTGCTGTAGGACAGCATGAAATATGTGCCTGAAAGTAGGACACTGACCAGCACACACCAACCAGAGCTTAATATATCCACCATTCTTTTTAGAGACAGGAGGAATGTAACCAGTTAATGATAATATATTTTGCTCATGTGAAACTCTGAAAGATGTGGCCTCTGAAGCCTTTGAGCTGGCATTCAAATGGGACTATCAGGTATTGTTCACCACATATTTTAAACTTCTACCCTGTTTTGGAACAATTCCAGTATTTGGATGTTCTAACACCTGCTTACGATTTACTTTGTAATAAAAAATCTTTCTCATTTGTGGATCTCATCCTCCAATGGGTGGTATCAGTCTGGGTTGCTGAAGCCTTTAGCTAACTTCTAAGTGCTATCAATATACCTACCAATCCCTTCATGCATGCTGGGATCAAGGCCAAGGTCTTAGGGAATATTGTGTTCTATTCTTACTGGAACCCACAGCAGTGTCCCACATGACTTCCTGGTGGCACTGAGGCCCCAGCCAGCCTCTGTCCTCTGTCGTGTCTTGTGGTGCCCATGGAATTGATGAGATGAGACTCGAATCTTCTGCTGATTTTTCAATAATTTCCCTTTTCCACAATTTATTATTCCCATCACTGTCAATAACCAAAAGCTTTGCTCCAGCTTCATAAGTATGTTTTAGCCCTTGTGGTGAAAATGCTGGTGCTCTGAAACCAGGACCATGCTCAGTTGTTGAATTACAGTCCCATGGGCACAGGCAGTATGGGACTGGATGTAGCCATGCTGTGGAAGAGCAGCTTGTGCAGTTGCCATCTTCTATCCAATCGGGATTATGTAGGCCACGCTAGGAATTTCCCTTAGTGCCCTTGTCATTGTAGACTCATGATGGAGAGCAGGAACAACACCTTGAAAGGGAGGAGGAAGCAACAGGACATGCTCTCAGACTTAATAAGAGAGGCCTTGGAAACGCTGGGAATGTCGTGTCTCCCCTGGTGTCCCCAGCCTGGGAGCCAAGTGCCAGCAGAACAGAAGGAACAGGCTGATGAGCACAGGGGAGCCACGGGGCCAGAAGTTCCCTCTGCAGAGAACTGGCTTTACACTGTGCTGACACTGGAGTGAGACACCAAAGGATCTAAAGACACTCAAGTCAGACAAGTTAGCAACAAGAGGGGTCAGAGCCACAGACTATCTAAGCCAATAGCATACTGTGCCTTACCCAAGCCTTGCTGCTTGCTCTCCTCTTCTCACACAGGAAGAAAAATGGTATAGGACTTTAGCACATCCTAAATACATGTTGGTCCATAGAGTGAGGAGTGCATGTGTGCACTCAGCACGGCCTGGAAAAATGAACTGTAGGATTTAGATCTGGGTAGGACCTTGGCAGCTGGTGCCTGGAAACGTTCACGAGCTGCTGAAACATCAGCCAGCAGCTCCTCAGGGCCACGTTACCTGCACAGGATATTGCCTGGCTTTACTGGGGACCCTGATTAGTCCTTATGACTAACTTTGTAATAAAAGAGCTGCTGACACCTGCTTTCAGGTGTAACAGTGTCGAAATAATCTAGGAACAGAAACGTTACCATTAGAAATCCAAGCAGACCTGTGTCATTTTAGTCACTTTTATGAGAGCTGGGCTGTCCAAGGACATTGCATTCTGGGGATCCAGATCAATAACATACCTGTTTAGCTACCATTAAATGGATCAAGGTGGTGTTTTCTGTCTGCTGGAAACACAGTTTTCCCTTTCTGAGCAAATCCAGACAGCACTGCTGCTGAAAACAAGTTGACTTAAACATTTTTGCTGTATAAACACATCCCTCTGCCAATTGTTTCCAGTGTTAACAGGTTCTTTCAAGGACTCAGTTTCCAAATATCCAAGAAATTTGGGGCTGTGCTCAATTTTTGGTTAGAAAGCTTGGAGTCAAAAGCTGAGATTTGTCCAGCTCACGTCCACTTTGCTGTCCCATGGCCCCAGTTAAAAGTTTGCCCTGGGGAACTGGAGCTCATTTGTACTGCAGGTCACATCTCTCTTCAGTTGCCTTTGAGGGACACTTGATCTTTGCACGGCGGAATATATGTGAAATTGGGAGGCTGAATGAATAAAACACTACATCTGAGCTTCCAAAAATCTTGTCAGTACCTTGATCAGACGTTTACAAAGGTATGGGGTAAAGAAAGTGCTGCGCTGCTCAGCAGGAGCCACCAGATAGCGCTCCCTGCACCTGTATCAGCTGCTCCAAGACCTTCAATAATTCCTGAATTATTGAATTCCAGTCTGTAGCACAGGGCAGCCTGGGAACTCACTTCCCCTTCCCTGAAGTGCTTAAGTGCACTTCAGTTCTCTCTTAAAGCCGTGCCTTCTTTTCCAGCACGTGGGTTGGGAAATGACTGGATTTCGTGACTCTGGACTTGGGGGGGACATGGAACAAAGAGAGCCTGGACAGACAACGGGAGCTTCTGCTGCCCTCGGGTCACCTTGGCTGTGTCCTGGCAGCAGCCTCTGTGGCCGTGCTGGAGGAATGAAGAGCCATGCAGCTCTCTGGTTACACATGCAGTTAAGCTCATGCGGGAATTACAGCCAAAAAAGGAAGGGATAAAGGTGTCTGTGGGATCTCAGTGTGACCTCTGTCTCTCAAGCGCCTGAGTACCAGCTTAAAGCACAGCCCTGAACCCCGAGGAAACACTGGAAGAAAATTATTTTGTTTCCTCCACAGAATTCGTCTTCCACTTGCTTTTGTATGCCCTGGGTTGGCGCAAGGTGAAGAGAGAACATCACAACTCATGGAGTCAGGGAACCGGGAGCAGTCGCCTGACTCCCCCTCAGGCAAGGGACTAACGTGTTTGTTAAACTTTGCCAAAACCACCTGGTTGTCACTGTGGTCTGGTATTGACAGCTGCTCCTAAACTTTTATTCATCTCTTTGCGACAATAAACACACCATTCAACTGATTAAAAGGCGAATTGTCTATCAAGTAAATTAAAAATCCTACTTTGATTTGTCTTCTCATAATCAGAAAGTTTAAGCAGGGTACAGACTCTATTTTTTCAGTTGTTTCTTGTGGAGATTTCTCACATTGGATTCACTGAATCAGCAACTTAAGTAAATTAACATTAAAAAAAAAAGATAACATTTCACACGTTATCAGCATGGCCAAATTATCTGTATAAAGAACCACCCGATGAATCACAAATGTAATTAAATATTAGCTTTCAGCTAATTAAAAAATGTGATATTCCAACTGTCATTTTCCCTGACTATGACTAAGGTCATTTCACATGTCTAACCATTCCTCTTGTCTGAGGAAAGGGATAGCTGCCGAGTGCCAGCTCTCAGTGAGCTTGAGTATCACACACAAGAGCCTGAATATTGTGCTGTTAGTTATCAAATACTAATTAGTATTTAAGGAGAAGATCCTTTTTATTCAATTCTGCTGAATGGGGCCTAAATCCATGACTGGTACTCGCTCAATTCACCCCTGGAACAAGGAAATAAGAATGTATGATTGGTAATAGATGGCAACAGGAGGCCTCGGGTGTGGCACTGCGGAATTGCTCAGCTTATAGGGCAGGTAATTTGCCATAACCCTATAGCCACTCACTAGTAAACAGCCCTACAGGGCCAAGGGGATGGGTGGAATAATCTCTTGGCTCTCCTTTCTGTCATTCCATAAGTGGAGTCAGGAAGGACTCTCATCCTTGGCCATGGGTGCGGATGGGTGCTGTCACCCAGCAGGATTGTCCAGGAGGAAGGAGCAGGAACCACAGCTTTGTCCCTTCCCAGAGGTGCAGTTGTATCTGCTGTGTGATGTTATGACAGGGGTGAGCCCATCTGTCATGCCTCAGGCTGGCCTCTGGTCTCAACAGAGGAAAATGAGCACCTTCAGGACATGATTCATCTGCTCTGCTTCAGGTGTCTGCTTCAGATGAGATGAAATCACCCAGAAATGGCTGTTTCCCTCCACTGACTCCGAAGGGAACCTAGAGCAACACTAAGTCATAGACATCCCGGTTACAGGACAGCTGTAGGGGCTCAGAAAAAGCCCCTCTCCCCAACTTTCCTGACTTGGAAGGAAGTACCAGCTTTGTCCATCATGCCAACACTTGGTGGGGTGGGTCAGCAAATCCAGGGCATTCTGTCGTGTCACGGAGAAAGAACGGCAATCTTTGCAAGCTTGGGGAGTTCAGCAGCAGCAGCACGTACCTGGGAGACTGTGGCTCTGCAGGAACGCAGCTGGCACAAGAATTGTTCTCTCTTTTCCAGGATGTCGCCAATAATGCCAATAATGGATATTGCCCAAGGGTCTACTTACCACAGCGCCTTTCATTACCGGTGTTTTTCCTCCCCTCCTTGTTTGGAGTATCCTGGAATCACAGAATCATTTAGTTTGGAAAAGACCTCCAAGACCATCGGGTCCAAGCTATGTCCG
Organism: Cephalopterus ornatus; assembly: GCA_013396775.1. Classification (NCBI taxonomy): domain Eukaryota; kingdom Metazoa; phylum Chordata; class Aves; order Passeriformes; family Cotingidae; genus Cephalopterus; species Cephalopterus ornatus. The sequence continues at coordinate 176,319 of VZRE01011768.1, forward strand.
AACACCACCCTGTCAACTAGACCAGAGCATTGAGTGCCACATCCAGTCGTTTCTTCCACACCTCGAGGGACGGGCATTCCACTGCCTCCCTGGGCAGCCCTTTCCGATACTTGACAACCTTTCCCATGAAGAAATTTCTCCTGATGTCCAACCCGAACCTCTCCTGGTGCAGCTTGAGGCTACATCCTCTAGTCCTGAATAACTTTATAATTGGGATGGGTGTCACTAACAGGACTTTGGCCATGCAGGAAGACATGGGGGATGGGACTTTCCTTGTGTCTTTCCATCTCATGTCCCTCTCACCACGCCTGTCAGAATGCATCTTGACCCCAACACACTCATGTTACAGAAGAGGCACTATTGCACATGCCCTTGTCCCCACTGCACGTAGAGCAGCAGCCACATCTTGTGTTTCAGCAAAGACTGGGCAACAACAAAAGAATGCGTGTGTGCAGATTATGTAGGAGTGAGGAAGACAGAAAGAAAGGATTAAAGCAAGGCTAAGCTGAAAATTCCTTTAATGCTAACTTGGTGCAGACTGGTAGAGGTAGGAAAACTAGCTAAGGAGAGTCGTGGCTGCCTCACTCCTTCATGGCAGATCATTGCCCGGCCTTGTGAATGTGTTGTGCCTCCTGCATGGAGCCCTTGGAGCAGGGAGAAAGCAGGGATATGTTGTGACTGTGCAGGTCTGACAGGAGACACCTGTTCTGATTCTCACTGCCAGCATCCTACCTGCCTCAGACAGGCAGCTGGCAGCAGCCAGTGTCTCATCTGATACTGCGATGGAAACCAGATAAAACCCTCCTCCTCTTGGTTTTCTTTCATATTTTGTATAGGCACAAAGGCCTGTGGGTGGCCTGTTATTAATAATAAGAGTGCTCACACTGCTCTCTGAAAAATTTCCTCAATTTTATCAAAAAAATGCTGAAAAACTTAGTTAGAAGAGAGAATGAATTTGCATTTTTATGCCACGCCTGAAAACTCCCTTTTCTTCGAGTGGTTCACTCTCATGCCAGTAACTGGTTCCTGCTTTGCTGTAGCAACTCTGTGTTTGGGTTGTCCTTAATGCCTTTTGCAATATGATGGTGCAAATGCATGCCAGGTATTTACAGTTCACTCACAGGAAAATATGGCCTGGGCTGTCACTGCCAAAGGAAGCTCCTGGGTCACTGTAAAGGGGAATCTGATTCTGTTCAGCTTGTGCAACAGTCAGAAGAGACTGATATCTTAAATATGAGGAAATGGATTTTCTTCGTTTTGTCCTACAGCTTGTACTGCAGTTGTCTCTGTCTCATTCTCTTTTATTAAATGATCTCTCCATGGGTAGCTGAGAACAGTCTCCCTTTTCATTCTCTACATTGTACAATGCAGTCTGTAATTATTTCATTATGACTTAAATTAGTCTTTCTTTCATCAAGGTTACAATCACCACATATAGTGATCTATTTATTTTTTTTTTAGGTGACTACTCAGCTCTCAGAAGAGCCGGGGAAGTTGAGGGGCTTAAAAGAGAGTGAAATGGCTACTCAGTTTTGGAATTACCTCTGACAGAGACTCGGAGTACAAAACTAGTTGTCATTTCTTTCAGGCCAAAAACATTACCCTGGAAAACTGCCAAAGCCAAAAGGTTCTGTTTTCCTGGCAGCTCAATGTGGCCAGGGAGGCTGCAGGTTCTGGCCTTCAAGCCACTGTGCCAGCAAGGCTGGGTGGGGAGCTCAGCAGTGAAATAATAGAAATATCTCGAACGAAATGATCCATTTTGGGGATACAGGGTCGTGGCCATCGGGCCTGTCCTCCTCTACTCAGAGCAGTTGTCTGAGCCAAGTTTGAGGAATTGCTGTGTTAGTTTGGGATCCCCATGTGTGTGCTCTTACCCTTAAAAACATGGCCTGTTGCCATGGAGCATGTGATACACCATGGGCATACATATGCATGGAGCTTCTTACCAAGGATGGAGGGAGGAGAGAAGAGGATTGTTTGGGTTGAAAAAGCCTTAAAGATTATCCAGTTCCAACCACCCTGTCATGGGCAGGGACAGCTTTCACTAGACCAGGATGCTCAGGGCCCCATCCAGGCTGGCCTTGGACACTTCCAGGGATGGGGCAGCCACAGCTTCTCTGGGCAACCTGTATCGGGGCCTCACCACACTCACAGGAAAGAATTTCTTCCTAATACCTAATCTAAACCTTCTCTCTTTCAGTTTGAAGCCATCCCCTCTTGTCCTGTCACTTCCTGCTCTTGTAAATAGCCTCTCTCCATCTTTCTTGTAGCTCCCTTCAGGTACTGGAAGGCCACAATTTGGTCATCCCAAGCCATTCTTTTTTCCAAGATGAACAATCCCAGCCTTTCCTCCCAGCAGAGCTGCTCCATCCCTCTGATCATCTTGGTGCCTCCTTTGGACTTGCTCCAGCAGCTCCATGTCCTTTCTGTGCTGGGCCCCCAGAGCTGGAGGCAGCTCTGCAGCTGGGGTCTCACCGGGGCGGGGCAGAGGGGCAGAATCCCCTCCTCACCTTCTGCCCATGCTGCTTTGGATGCATCCCAGGACTCAAGGGGGGTCTGGGATCACAGAGCTCATGGCTGGGGCGTGTCCAGCCTCTCAGCCCCAGCACCGCCAAGTCGTTCCACCAGGGCTGCTCTTGGTCCCCAGCCTGGATTACAAGTAAGGCAACAAGTAAGGAATCGAGTCCCAGCAGTGCTCTGTATATGGGACAGGCCCACTCTGAACCTGACATGACTCATAACAATGCAGAAAATAGCACAGTAATTTAATAAAATTTGGAAAGGAGCTGCATGGTGCGAGTAAATCAGTGAAGACAAAGAAGGGCTTTTCAGACCCTTAGGATGAAGATGATGTTTACATAGCACTTGTAAACTTGTAAATTATTGGCGTGGGTAGTTTACAGTTGTGATTGCTAAAAATATGTCTACAGAAAACCTTGAACAGGTTGAATAAAATTTGGAGTTCTGAGGAAACGCCATTCCTAAAAATGTTGCACCAGCAGTCAGAAAAGGCTGGAGCAGTGGCTGGATTAGATTGGGGTCATCAAATCAAGACAAAAAACCGGAATGGCTTTAATAATGAACTACACTATCAAACAAATGAGTAATGCCATGTGTTGAGAAGATTGTCCTTTTCTGAATCCCCCCAAACCAGGCCAGACCTTTCCTACAAACAGGTATGAAACCACATTATGAAAATATATGCATATTTACATGGGATATAGCTACATTCTGGTGAGGTTTGACTTAGCATCCTGTGACAATCTGTCCAATACTGTACAATACCATAAAATAACACAAATAGTTTAGCAATGGGTAAACTAAATACCTCAAGGCAGTTATCACTGAGAAAGCTTCTAAATAGGCATGTTTTGATTAAGATTGCACTGGAGGTAGTGTTAGGCTTGAAGTGATTAAATATTTGAATCGGTGATTTGGAAGCAAATATAACTCCTCCACTGATTAGGGTGTGTGACTTATGCAGAATGTTAAACAAAGAGGCTCAACGATTGCATGCAACGATCTTGACTTCTTGATAAGCTTGACATACTTAAAATGAAAAGTATTTAAGTAGCTGACTGCACAAATGCACTTTTAGGAACAAGGAACGAAGGCCATGCCTGCAGAACAGGATGCTGCATCCCCGCAGGAATGGGTTCAGAAAAGGATTTGGCAGTGGAAGGATAAGCAGGTCAGAGCGAGCTCCCACAGTGGCCGAGAAAGGTTAATGGGATGCTTGGATTAATGGTGCACAAGCAGGGCAGAAGTAGGGTAATGTTAACTCTGAGCATGGCATTAGTGGGATCAACACTGAAATGCTACATCAGGTTTTGGCATCAACTGCTCTAAAGAAGGGCTGGAAATGAATAAAAGAGGAACCAGGCATGATTCGATGGCAGGAGAAATTGCCTTAGAGGGAGCCCTAAAGGGTTCAGTACATTTAGCTTATGAAAATAAGAAGATTGGACACAATTTGATTATGTCTTTATTATTGTTATTGTGAAGTATTTACTTTCTTGGAACCAGGGAAGGGGAAAGCACCAAACTGTAAAGGGCCTTTTAACCTGGTTAAATACACATGTAAACAAACAGCTGGAAACTGGAGTAGATACGTAAATACTCCACAAATTATTTTACAGCAAATGACAAACTGGGGGTTGAAAAAACTATCAAAGGAAACCTTGCTCTTCTTTGATTTGACACCTCAAAATAAAGCCAGGATAGCTGTCCAGGAGAGAGCTGAACATCGCTGACTCCCACACAGGGTAACTGCGTGGCTGAGGGACTGGTGAGATTCCAGGGACTGGATTAGCAGATACGGCCTCTTAGTCTGACATGCACCAGCCTATCAATGGCCAAATATGTGTGAATTAGGAAAAGCTCATTGTGAAAGGCTTTCATGTCAGGCCTGTGGACTGACCAAGGAAGTCAGGCACTGACTATGAATTCTATGGCTGTGAGGTTTGTGACGGTGACGAAGTATTTGCAGGGCTCCAAGCTTGCCACTCTCAAGCCTCTATCAGCTGTGCCAGGGACTCCAAGGAACTCATGTGTCCAAACTGGCAGACTGTCACTGCAATAACCACGACAAACTTGAGTGTAGCTCAGGGTTTGCAGTGTGGCTCCCTCATGGGTAATGACAGCTCTGCTTCCTTGGGAGCCTTCCGGCTGACCAGACACCTTTTGCAGAGTGCATCACACTCATTTCCTGTTCCTAGATGTAAATTTGGGCAAAAGCACTACCAACTACAAGTAACAGGCAAACACACATGTACTAAGCTTACCAGCTCCTGCTGTGTTCCTTTCTGCACACAGTCCTGGGAGCTGGTTGATACAAGTTGGTTGGTGCTTCGTTCCCCTGTCAGCCTCATGTGGGCCTCTGGCAGGAGAGAGTGGGACAAGTTTTCCAAAGCCTAGCTGCTAACTACAGTTTTGAGGGGGTTTGCAGCTTTCTTCCCCTCAGCTAAAGCAGAATATGCAACTTCCCCATAAGCCTCAGACTCCAATAGACTGGTTTTGTTGCCTGGTGATCATGGTCATTATCTTCCAGAGACCTCAGTTCTGCAGGAAATAAATGTATACATCTTCAGGGAGCACTGAGGGGAGGCTTATATCACTTACAAAATGATCTTTGAGATGTGCCAGGTGGCTTGGTTGTGGAGAATAATCAGATTTTCTCTACTGAGTCTCAGAGAGAGTCTAAAACCCCAAATCTTCAGTGCTTCTGCTGCCAGTCATGTACAAAGCCACCTGTACCTTGCAGACAAGTTGGGAAAAGGACTGGTTTTCCTTCTGATGTGGATGGTCAGAGAGCCCATCTGGCAGGCACAGTCACTGCTCCACTGAACGTGGAACTGGTGGGGTTTTTCAGAATCTCCTGCCCTTTCTAGAAGAGCTGCGTATGCTGTGGCGAAACTCTGAACTTCACGAAGCTGTTTCGCTCCACACAGAAACGAAGAGGAAGCTGGTATTCACATCCCTTCCCCATTTGGCGTTGAGTTGCATTTTCAAAGCAAAACGACTGTGACAGGAGAGACACGCAAGACTTTCCCCACAGAACACTTACTAGCAGTGACTCAGACCTTGGTCCTGTCCCACCAGGCATGTCCGAAACCTCTCTGGAAACCAAGCAGAGACTGAATTCGAAATTCACTTTCCAGCTGCAGGATGAGTGCTCAGGGCAGGGCTGTTGGGTGCTGTGGGATAGGTGCTGCTTGCAGCTTTCGGTGAGAAAGACATGAGTTTGTGTCACAGCTGAGAATCTCAGGTGCTGAGACCAAATCAAGTCCCCTGGGTAATCTCTCCTTGGCATTTCCTTCTGCATCCCTTTTCCAGGTACTTGACTCTGTCCCTTGGCACTGCACAGGGAGGATAAGCCAAAGGATTTCAGAAGATTGGTGCCATATCTAATTTTCTCATTGCCTTGTGAATCGAGACTGCAGCCTTTTCATCAGACCGGGAAAATATTTATTTTCTTCACCTAATCTGCTCATGACAGGTTTGCTGAGTGTTTTCCCCTTGGCTATCACTGCACCAGTGATAGTGTTATCACTCGCTCCCTTCTGCCTGGACCTTGAGGCTACAGCCTGGGAAGGTGGAGTCTAGGGAGACACGATGCCTAAAATCCAGCTGCTCAGTCATTAGTCTGAGCAATGTGCTCCCGTGCCTGGTTATAGCGAGGGCAGTATGATTTGAGGGGGCCTGCACTGTAGGAATGCAGAAATATGTCCAAAATAGCCCCTGTGCTGAGGACCCTTTCCCTACAGCCTGTGTCTTCTCCCAGCATGATCTGTGCATGGCAGAAAAATTTGCTATATTTCCTTTCTTGATAACTGAGAGAAAAGTAAATTTGCTGTGAGCAAATGATGTTTTCATCAACTGAAATTAGTGTGTTCATATAAATTATGCTCAATCTCTGACAAAATAACTCTATTTGTTGGAGCAGGAAGTCTGACAGTGCGTTTTCTTGCTCTCTCTTAGCATGTCTTGGGATCAGCTGACAACTGAGGGCTACTTAGATACAGAGTAATGAGCCACCATCTCTTGCAGAGCTGAGTTAAGCCATTGCACCTACTATTACCTCTTTCCAGTGTTGCCCCTTTTCAACAAATAACCAACAAATAACAAACAAATAACCCCCCTGGCACCAAAGGGAGGGCTGTACACCCTGCTGATTGCCATGAGTACCACAGAGCGTAGCCACAGACATGAACTGCAGCTAAACTGGTCAGACATAGGTTGGTGTTTTGCTCTTGAATTTCTTGCCTGTGGATCTCGGGTGAGGGATATTTCAGCACCCAGACGTAGAAAATACAGTTAAAATCTTGTGTGAAATAAATACGTGAAGCCTCTTGTGTTATTCCTGGAAACGTCAGTTGGAGATAAAAGTGGTGTAAGAACACAGCTTAGGTGGCACCTGTCTCTATATCACTGGCCATGGCTATTCCAAGTCAGGTGTCTGGAGCCCTCCCCAGTTCCCTCCCCAGGGAAGCAAAAATGGATCCAGAATCCACCCCGAATCAAGGAAAATATTGAAGAAAGAAAGCCTGAATTTTCTTTTGGGAATGCCCATTTCTCTCCAGTGACAGGAAGAGAATCTTCATGACTAGTTACCAATTTTCTAGGCAGCTAAAATTAGAGACAAATCCCACCCATTATACAGAGTATACCTAACCTGAAAGGAATGACTGATTATGTTCTTAAATATTAAATAGATCTGAAGGCAGATCTGTTTAAACTGACTGATCACATTCTTCTCAAATAGCATTATGTGAATATTTCCAATATGGGTAGGGAAGTATTAATATCATGTGCAAAAAGACGTGACAAAACTGAGAGGGGTTATGATTGTTTTTCCAATAAATAGGGAAGGGGCACAACCGGAAGGGATGCAGCTGTGAAATCAAATCTTCTAGGGAGAGTAACTTTGAAGTTACAAAAGGCCAAATCAAAGCATATTCACGGTAGACAGTCTCTTTTAGCCATAACAAGACTTTATTAAAGGTATGTGAAGTTATACTCTACCCCACACTGGTTTTTTTTCCCCTAAAAAGTCTGTAACTTGGCCAAACTGTCTTAGGTTTGGCAAGAGCCACGGTGTCACATTACAAATTATGCCATAGACAGTTTCTCAAATGATGGTTTAAAAGCATGGGGGGAAAAATATGTCTCTCCTTCTATTTTGGTCTCCAATATGATTTTACCCTGTTTGCAGATTCTTTGCCTGAGAAACCCAAGACAGAAAATTTCAAGTCCAGTGGCTGAAGTTGAACAGGACCATAACTATTTGAAAGCAGAATTTAATAACAGAATGTGCCAGGTAACCTTATGAACATGTATTACTAAATAGAAATAGAGAATATGGAGGCGGAATGCAAGACAGTCCCCCATCATGTATTTAACAAGCAATTCAGGTGACAGAGAAAATATAACAAAGGTTCATGAGCTGAGATAAGGACAGGGAGAGATCCCTCACTGAATACTGTCACGGGCAGAACAGACTTCACTTGGGGATATTAATTGAATTTATTGCTAACAAAATCAGAGCACGATAAAGATAAGAAGAAGCAGATCTTAAAAACACCTTCCCCCCACTCCTTCCTCCTTTCCAGCTCTACCTCCTGCCCTCCAGCAGTGCAGGGAGATGGGGATGGGGATCATGGTCAGTTCATCACACATTGTTCCTGCCACCGCTCGGGAAAAGGGGTCCTTCCCCTGCTCCAGGGTGGAGTCCCTCCCATGGGAGATGGTTCTCCATGGACTTTTCCAATGTGATCCATCCCATGGGCAACAGTTCTCCACAAACTGCTCCACACGGGTCACTTCCCATGGGGTGCAGTCCTTCACGCACAGCGTAGGTCCCCTACAGGCTCACAAGTCCTACAGGAAACCCGCTCCAGCGTGGGCTCCATTCTCCATGGGTCCTCATGGAGCTGCCTGGGCGCCGTGCCAAGGCAGCCACCTCATCCCATTCTTCCATCCCATTTCATGTCTTCCCACAGGTGGACCTCGGGCAGATGCAGTTGAGCCACAGACAGGGCTGGCAGAGCCAGGCCTTGCCCCTGCGTGGTGCCCCGAGCAGCGAGCCTGTGGGACACCGGGAACCATCGCTGGGAACCATCACATAGGTGTAGGGAGACCACAGGGAACGGGACTGAGCGTTTAGCTCAGTTGCTTGGAGCACAGTGCCAAGAATGCCGAGGTCGTGGATTCGATCCCGGCCGGTGGCTGTCAGGGCCGCCCTGCCCAGAGAGCTCGTGGGGCGCCGGGAGCCATCACAGAAATATGGGGAGACCGGACTGAACATTTAGCACAGTTGGCTGGAACGTGGATCTGCCAAGGCCACAAGTGGTGGGGACACCACGTGGGATCTCCCCAGCACATCTCTGCCAGTGCAACACAAAACCGTGAAGGATCTGAGCCTTGTGCCCAAGGGGGAGCTGAAGCCTCACAGCAGCGGAAGGCAAGGGCCTGGAGCAGAATGCAGACTTGCCCTCAGGAAAGCCAGCCAGATTCTCCAGGATATGGAGAAAATCTCTTTAGTTAAAATTACTCTCTTCCAGAAAGATGCTGATTTGTTTTCGCCACTGTGCGTTCCTTTCCTCTGGCCTTTTTTTCAAAGGACAATGCAGACTCACAGCTACCAGCTGCTCAAGGGCTCAGCCTTGCTCAGAATCAGACCATGAAAGTTTTTCAAACTTCATCTTTAGGCTTTTCAAACCTATATTCTTTCCACTTTTATTTCCCTAAACCTGTGGAAATAATTGGGGCAGGTCATAAGAAGAAAGAAAACACACTTCAAAAACAATCCAAACCAGTATGGCAAAATGACGCTCCAGGATAAACTGTTGTTGTTGCCTTTTTATTTAGGCAAATAATTGCATGAGAATTTCACAATAGGCTGTTTCTTTGTGCTCACAGCTTGATTTCTTATGCAGATTTATCCTTGAATATTTTCCATAGACTTCCTTAAACTCTGCCCAGACCAGCTTAAATTAAGAGCACGTTGCAAATTATTAAAGTTGAGGCATGTTTTTAATGAAAATGTCATCTAAAATATTTTGCCTTTTACAGCTCTAACTTTCTTTTGCTCATCTGCCTCTTCCACACTTTTTGGTTGAACTTTCCCACATGTTGTATCTCAGCAGTGAAGTCCATGCTGGCCTCTGCATTTCCCCAGGCTGTAGCACTTCTATACATGAACTAGTTCTTGTAGAGACACCAGAGCCTTCAGTGCTGCACTAAAATGCCTCCCATGGCTCTGCTGTAAATCTGCCCTCTCTTGCCATTGGTGCATTTCCACTTTTCCCTGCCCTTCCCCAGTGCATTTCTGCTTGCAATGTTCTTTTTCTTTCCTGTGGGCTGCACCGATCTACTGTCTGTAATGCTTACCCTGCTGTAAAGCCTGGAAGCTACTACTATTTCCTCATCTATTTTAGGAGTTCAGTTTTGTCCCTGCCTGCTTTTTCTCACCTTCATTTGTAACTTCTCTTTTTTTTTTTTTCCTGGATTTCTTTTAAACATGGGTTTATATCTCTCCTTTTTTTTTTAGTTTCCTTTTTTTTTTTTTTTCCCCCACAGAGTTGTGTTCTTGATCTTTTTGTCTGCAGGGACAAAGGGATCACCTGTAAAGTTAATGGAAGAGTTAATGAGGGAATGTAGGAATGCAGGAGACGGCTATTTTTAGCATGCTTCATCTTATGTAATCCTTTTTTTCCCTGTGTGGTATCAAAATAGATACCAAAATACCAAATAGAACTTGGTTTCTGATAAACCTGTTTTATGTCTCAGTGTTTTACAAGAAGCTCCTGTAGATACTGATCCTGCAGCCACCATGATGAAAATAAGTCCTGAGGATCTGATCATGTGTTCTTGCCCAGGATAAACTCTTGTGGAAGGCAGTACCTTAGAACCACAAAATGCTTACAGACAGAGCTGAAACTTTTGTTCGTGCAGCAGATCTCAGTACTGTACATTTCCTCTCTCTGTATCTAGTTCCACCTCACAGTTAAATAATTATGATTTACCCTGTAACTGTCTTAAGCATATACATCAGTATTTCATAGCCCTTCTCAGCTCCTGTAGGGAGATAAAGCAGCTTTCCCAATGTTTCTAAGGGAAAATAAAGAGACAAGCTTGAATAAACTTTAGGTGCTATACACATGCTCCAAATCAAGTTAATGAAAACCCTGGACCCTCACTGGAAGAATGTACCATAATTTCTCTTTATTCCTAATATTAGGAGATAATCATCTTTCAAATTTCTACGCAAATACAGTTTAAGCCTTCAGTGAGGACTTCTGGGTGGGCCTATCCATGTTTGGTGTGGTATCCCACAGCAGACAGATATTTCTTCATCAGTACACAAGTTATAAGTAAATAACATTCTGCAACATCTAAGGACTGAATCCAAGGTCAAGGTTAGTGAGTCTCCACACTATTCCTTGGCAATAGGCTGTAGGGGATGATAAAAGTTTTGTGTGTTTCCAAGGGGGAGCCTTGTCTCATGGAAGAGATGCTGAGGGTTATTAGGAGGGACTGAGATTTAGGAGGGACAACCACGTCAAGAAATCCTCGAGCTAAAAAGGGCTGTGAGAGTGTCAGGGAGAGATTTGTTACAAGCCAGCCCTGTGCTTAAGCGCTTGTTTGAGCATCCATCTCCCTGCCACTGTCAGGAGGGAGGGTACTGCAGGAGATGGGCCCCATCTGACCTGGCACAGATGTTCTGTGCAGCAGTTCCCTCCCTGCTGCCTGCAGTAAACACCCCTCCACAGCTCAGCAAGGATAAAATACTTACCTACCCTCCAGGGGCTTTGTGAAGATTACCGCCGTGTCTGTACAATGCTACATGAGTACGAAGCATTAGGGCAAGCTCCCTGCTTGGGAGATTCCTCACAGATTATAAACTCATGTACATAATGTTTGGTAGATGTTTTGAATCCAGTTCTCGCCCAACCTGCTATAATTTATTCCCTCTTGCTGCTGCTTCCAGGGGAATTCAGAGAAAGTCTTAGCACACACCAAAACCAGGCCCAGCGGGTATGGGGGCACTCGGACAGTTGGTGGGGCTTCCAGTACTTGGATTCTTGGTGAAGTGGTTGGGCAGAGCCTTCTGCCAACAGGCAGCATGGCTAGTGAATCTAAATCAAAACATAGCCACGGGTCTAGATTCAAGCCAGCAGTGCCAACACAGGCACTAATGGCAGGACCTCAGTGTTTATAAGTGTCTGAAGGGGGTGTCAGAGGGTGGACCAGGCTCTTCTCAGTGGTTCCAAGCAATAGGACAGGAGGCAATGGGCAGGAACTGATGACCAGGAAGTTCCACCTGAATATGAGGAAGAACTTCTTTTCTGTGCGGTGACCAAGCACTGAACAGATTGTCCACAGGGGGTGTGGAGTCTCCCTCACTGGAGATGTTCCATAACCATCTGGATACAATCCTGTGCCGTGTGCTCTGGGATGACCCTGCTGGAGCAGGGAGGCTGGACCAGATGACCCGCTGTGGTCCCTTCCAACCTGACCCAGTCTGTGATTCTGTGACTGTGTGACCCTGCTGAAACACGGGTCTTTGATTTGAGGAATAAATGAACAGGGACTGTAACTCGGTGACAACTTTCCTCCCTCTCCATTTCTGAACCGCAATGGCTTGCTTGTAATCAGTGGTGTGCGAGTCCCAGGGTCAGAAGACCCGTCCCGTCCTCATCCCCGGGCGGGATGGCACAAGGCGCAACTGGACGGTGCTTCGAGACCCGTTTCCTCAGGGAATGCCATCCGAGTCCCCTCCGGGAGCCCATCGGGAAGCCGGGCGGAGGGCGAGCTGTGCCTGTCATGAGCTTCCCATGTCCCGGCGAGCGACCTCCGGTCTCCAACCTCCTGCACAAGTGTCTGCCGCGTGATTGAGTTGAGGGACAGCCACGTCCATCCTCTGGATGGGGACGCGCTGCCCACCCTCCCCAGGGCGGAGGGGCTCCCCGACCCCCCGGCTCTCCCCATCCCCGCGGCGGGGGCGGTCCAGGGCGGAGGCGGCCCCATCCCCATCCCCGTCCCTGCCCGCCTCCCGCAGCCAGTCGGGGCGGAGAGGCGGCACTCGAGGGCTCCTCCGCCGGCAGCCGGGCGGGCAGAGGGACACATGGCATGTCTGATGGCGGCTTTCTCCCTGGGCAGCGCTTTGGTAAGGCGCGCCCTGCCCTCCCTCCCTGCGAGGGGCGGGCGGGAGCGAGGGGTCCGCAGACCGATTCCCGAGACGCTTCCTGAGACGCTCTCCGAGTGGGAAGCGGGGCCGGCGGGTGGGTCCCAGTGCGGGATGCGGGATGCAGGATGCGCGGTGCGGGATGCGGGGATGCGGGGATGCGGGATGCGGGTGTGCGAGGGGCTGGCGGCGCACGGCGGGACTTGACCGCTGGTTACCTCTGTCTGTAGCTAAGGCGGGGGGGATTACCGCCGAGCATGCTCCCTGCGCCGCTGCGCCCCGCCGGCTTCCCGGAGGATTTGCGGAGGGACCGTAACCTTTGCATAACGCGCGGTGCCCGCGGCGGACGGGGCGGGCAGAGCCCCCGGGACCCTCCTGCCGCTGGGACCGGGTGGGCGCTGCCGTCCCCGCCGGGCGCCCCGAGCGGCCCGGCCCCTCACGGGAGACAAAAAACTACATGGGAAATAACCCAAACTGTGTAAAAGCAGCGGAGAGGTGAGCGGGGTCGCGGGGAGCAGCCGCTCTCGGTGTGCCCGGAGCGCAGGGGTCGGGATGCGGGGCTGTAGCATCACAGCGGTCTGCAGGAGTTTGGGGCATAGGGAGGGTTCAAGTGTGTCTGTGCCTTAGGCAGGGCTCGGGTAAGTCCGTAGGTGTCGTAGCCACGGGAGTTGCCCATCTCTTTCCAAGCGGCTGGGAGCCACTGGTGCCGTGCCAGGTGCTCGGGGGACCCTCACCCGTAGCAGGTGGTCCCTGGAGGAGGCAGGTGTGTGACAAAAGGCTGCTGAGGACAGGCATTTCTGTCCATCGAGTGACTGAAATTGTTTATTGTCCCGGTAGTAAAAGCCTCTGGCTTCGTACCCCCAGATGATTAAATAGTCAGAGACAAGGATCTTGTCCAAAGGATCTTGTGTTTGAATTGATCTAAACTGGAGGAGCTCTGACTGTCACCTGAATAATCAAGGTGACCTGCACGTTAAGAGTTAGTTTTTGGGTGTTCCATCTGATGTGTAAAGGTGCTCAGTTGTTCCTCCAAACAAAACAGATTATGAGTGCCAAAGTAAGCCTTGGAAACATTCAGGAAAGAACATCGCTAACTCCCCTTCTCTTAGTTTTTAGGGAAGAGAGAGATTTCCTTGCTTTAATTGTTGAGTTCTAAGATGTTTCCCATTACTCTTGTTATGTTCAAATTACACACCATTGCAGTCAACGTTTTAAGAAATTGAGAGTAAGTGTTACAGGATACCTGACTTCTGAGTAAGTTGAGAGCACAATTAAAATCTCTTTCCTGGGAAAATGTGGTAAGCAGAGCTGATTTTTACATCCAGAACTTGGGGCTTGTGCATGAAGAACGTGAAGACACTAACTTCAGAGTGGTTATGAAGGACTACTTTTTTTCATCAGTGATTGTGTGGGACTGTTTGTTTTTTAATGTTTTCATCAGCATTCGTGACAAGTTGACTGATCGGAGCTGCACTGCTCTTGCAGCATAAATGGGAAGACCAGAAACCATGAGAGAGAGGATGGAAGTGGCGCAGTGAAGAGGAGGCAGTGTGACTTCTTAGTCGCACTGGAGGACAAAGAGGGGGAAACACTGGCAGGACCTGCAGCTCTGTTTGGGGGTGTTCAACACCAGTGCCTTGAAAAGTAGTGCAGCACATATGATTTCCAAGGGGAAATGGGGGGACATGCAGATTGTTGGGCAGATGGGTCAACATGGAAATCCTGGCCAGCTGCAGAAGTCTTTTCCAATACAGATCCACATTAAAAATACTGAATTTTCTAACAGACAACTGTGCAGATGTTGGGCCCTGCTTATGACACCCTCCAAACAACAGATGAGAGTGAACAGCCTCTGAACTGCTGAAAATTATGTTTAGCTGGAGAAAATTCATGAGTGTTTTACTTTTGACCTTACACACATTCTGCTGATTTTGGTGCAAGGTACCTGCAAAGGTAAAAGGAATGGAAGAAGTCCAGATTTTGTGTGCATAGTGGAAAAAGAAGAGAAAGGCAGGTGAAAGACCCTTGTCATGAGAGGTCAGGAGAGGAGGGCAAAGAGGTTCAGTCCAAAAAAATGCCAAGTGGAATTGCACTGAGTGCTGTGATGGGCAAAGCATAGCAAAGGTGACCTTGCAGTGTCAGCTGTGCAAGTACTGGAGCAGGGGTTAATATGTTTATGTAGCTGATAAGATTTCCATTAGGGATCACTATCAAGCAAGGAAAGCGCACAAGGATTTTGGGTGGAAAGCACTGTGCTTTCCTAAAAGACCTCCAGAAAAGAAATTGTGCTGTTCCAGGTTCCAAAGTCTCCAGAACTATCAGTGCAGGAGCAAATATTCCATAAGATAGTACATTTAAAAATTTGCAGAAATAAAACTTGTACAATTTCACATTTACAAAAGTATATTCTGATCCAGAGGAACAAGAGCTCTTAGACTTTTTGAGTGGCTGTCTTTTGAAAGGTCTGCACACATAATTGCTCACCCAGCTCCCTTTCCCCTTCAGCTCTGTCCCAGTACAAGCCCTGGAATCAGAGTAACTAGAACCAAATTCTCTGAGTGCATGAGAAACCAAATACAATGGGGACTGAACTTATAAATGTATTAATCTGGTGCAAGACCTAAAAGGGAAACTAGTGCTAAAGGAACTGTGTGCTGCAAGAGCTCTTTCACCTCTTCTATCAATGCTCAGGCAGAACAAAACAAAAGATTGTTTTATTTTATTCCTCTTTCACATTTCAGAGCCATTACTCTGCTGGATTCTTGTGTTATTTAAATCGTAATTCTTCTATCGCGGGGCGGGGGTTGAAATGTGTTCCTAATCAGAAGTCCTGTGAACTCTCTCCATCTTCCCTGTAGAACGGCAGCAGTTCTGGTTGCACCATGGCCGAGCCGAAGTCGGTGTGTGTTTCGGTGGACGAAGTGGTCTCAAATGGCACAGACACCCAAGACATTCGGCTCATAAATGGACACTTAAAAAAGGTGGACAATGCTCTGACAGAAGCTCATCGTTTCTCCTACCTACCCCGCAGACCAGCTGTGAATATTGAGTTTAAAGAACTGTCCTACTCCATCCAAGAAGGGCCGTGGTGGAGGAAGAAAGGTGAGGAAGACAGTGGTTCATCTACAAGAAACTGTAGATGCAGCAGTTCGTACAACTGCTTATTTTTGCCTCCCAATTCCAAAGTATCTGAAGTAAATATAGTATTGCTGTGCTGCCAAATATCTGTCCTGTGATCTTGCATGTCTACAATTTATTGTTGAGGGTGGGTAGAACATGCAGTGGTTTAAAAATGGGGGTGGGGGGAAAGAGGAGGCTTTTTTCTTTTACTCTTGCAATTGGCTGTTTTGTGAAATGGTTATTTTTTTCAGCACTCTTTCAGAACAGCGAGTATCTCAGAATTTCAGAAGGCATTTGATACCAGGACAAAAAACATTTTCTTAAAATGCTGTGCTTGGAAATAAATGCTTTGAGCTGTAGGAATGTCAGCCCACCCGTGCCTCTTGGTGTTCTATGAGGGGTCTCTCTAAGCTTATAATTTCTTTTAACTGATGGAATCACTGGCTCTTGCTAGGACTGAATCCTGAGGGTTAGTCAAAGATGCTCTTTTGCTACCTCCTTTGCTAATATACGCAGCAAAGAGTTCGCAGCCTACGACACAGGGTGTACCAAAATGATGCAGATACTGGGGGCATCTTCAGAAAGAGAAGTGTTGGGAGTAAGAAGGGCATATTCAGCTCTGTTCTTTACATGCCTTTGGTCAGTCCCATCTCTGAAAGGTGAATGTAAGGTGGCTCTGTCGTTTCACCTGAGCTTGGCATCCATTCCTTTAAAACCTTCACTTGCTTTGTGTAGCCATGTGTTTCCTAGAGAGTTTTTGGGTTTTATGTGTGTGTGTGTCTGTGTGTGTGTGTGAGTAGTCATCTCTGAAAGGAAAACTAGGTCATGCAGTAAATTCCTGCTAGTGAAAAGAAGTATGCCCAAGAGAAACTATTGAAATCTTAAGGAGAATTTTGTGTGTTAAATGGCATAATTGCTCTTCCTTGAGGAATTCTCTCTTAGTAGTGTAAACTGGTATGGTTGTGTGCTTTAGTTCTTTCAAGAGATAAGCCCCTGCCAATGGACTGCTCACCTGAGCCATACTTCATACCTGCACAGGCTCTGCATCTATAAATCCACTGGCTTAAACATTCCACTTGAAATTGTTTCACAAAGTACATTGCTGCTGCCTGGAAATTGTGTCATTATCACAACATCAAGGCTTTAATAGTCTAAAAATGTGTGGTATGAAAAACACTGGAGCTGTTGCCATGAAAGTGCTACTGTACGTGGACAGCCTGTGCATACAATTATTCATTTGTTGAAGGATCTGCAGATTTCATGCTTTAATGGGTTTTTCAACATCAGAACTGTATGTACACACACTGGCCTTCTTTTATTTATTTATTTATTAAAATTGCATGGAGCCATACTGTCCATAGGAGAACAATTGGTTTGGCAGCAACGCCGGTGCATTCAAAATTATGTTTTATCTTATCAGAATGAACTCAAACGCCGAAATGGAGCAAGGCCAAGATGTCTCGTGTGAGATTTAAAAGCCTGAGATTTCTGACTGGATGTCTTTCTCACTGGCCAGAAATGATTGAGGGGTTCTTTGTTCACGTTTGCTGACATGCCTTGCCTTGGCTTGAACTGAATGGCACGTCCTGGCAAAATGTCCTGCTGCTGAAAATGACCTGTTGAGGTATTTAGCTCTAGGGTACGGCTATGACTGTGTCACTACACTTTGATTTGAGAGAGGAGATTAAACTTTTCCAGCTGTCTGTGTGCAGGGGGTTCATATTCCCTCCTCCTCACCGTGTGTCTTTCCTGGGACCACCAAGGACACCCTCAGAGGGGCTGTGAGGTGGTGTCTGCCAGCAGGGCTTGGCCTTCTTCTGCTTGCCAAGGACCCAAAATAGCTCTGGGAGGTCTACAGTCCATGCCAAGTGACTGTGAGCCAAAGTGTGCTCTCATTGCCAGTAAGATAAACCATATAATGTACTGCCTTTGGAGGCCATGGCCAGGTAGAGCCAAGTCGTTATCTTTCCTGGCATCAGTGAGAGCACAACTGGAATATTGTACCTGGTGTTGGGCCCTCCAGATCCACAGAGATATTGGGAAGCTGGAAAGGGTCTGTAAGAGAGGTAAAAAATTGTTCAGGGGGCCTACAAAAAGCAGCTGAAGAAGCTCAGTGTGTTGGTTTTAGTAGAAAAGATTTGTCATTAGAGAAAAGAAAAATGAATTGCCCGAATAGTCTCCAACGAAGGTAAGGCCCAAACTATCAGATTCTTTGAATTGTTTTAGTGGTTCTGCAAGTAAAATTTTTTTCTCTGTGTGCAGTTTGGGATATTCTCTGTTTGAAACGGATGGATTTGTAGATGAATGCATTACATGTAAAACTGTTCTGAATGCCTTATACTGGTCTCTCCACCAGTGGGAAACTGGGACTTTTCAGTGGGTTTTAATCTGCCACTGCTCAACAGAAGGGCAATATTGGGCCTCCAAACACTGGTGGTGGTTGTAGTTCTGCACTCCTTGTGGATTCCCTGTGCTAAAAGTCTCTCTCAGTGATGAGATGTGAAATGTTCCAATTCACCTTTTTTATGAGAAGAGGAGCAAAAAACACTAGGACAGTCCAGTACAGGAAATGCAACTGAAGTAAAATTTTATGCACAAGCCAGAAAAAAAAGAAAACACAGGGGAGATGTCTCTCAGTTCACGTTGTTCTTGAGTGCTGGTTGTGGTAAGAAGCGATAAGCGAAGCTGTTTCAAATATGTGCCTTTTAAATTAATGGTGTTTCTATTCTGAAATGGAGCTTGGGAACAAAAAAATCTACTATTTCTACATCATTCTCCATGACTGTAATGAATTAGTTAAACCCTTTCAAGAATGTTGGATCACAAAGGCAGAAGTATAGTTTCCTTACAAAGCCGATTTCTGCCAGAATGTTGGAGAGGAATTCAGCTAAAGAGCAACTCCCTTCAGTAAAAATGGTATTGCAAAATGATGTTAAGGTTAGGCTCCAGATTAGCAAAAGGAGGAATAATTAGCAGTGCTGCCACTGTGTTCTGTACTTAGCTTGATTGTTCAGAACAATGAAACTCATGGTATGTCATGTCATTTACCTTTCATTAAAAGCACAAAGAAAGGTGAATTTGCATTGCTTGTCAACAACAAAGAAGCTAAATAAGCCATAGTAGACTTCAAGTTAGAATTTTTCATTGATCTGCGTGTCAGCCTTTAAATGCCTAATTTATCTATTAAATCTCTTTTTCTCTTGTAGAGTAGGGGGGGGCATTTTGATTCTAAGGTTTATATGATAAATGCCTCTCTACTCGTGATGTTTTATCAAATTCATAGCAAAGGCTGGTGTGACCCTGGAGCTGATTCATTCCTGGTGTAATACTTCCTGTGGGCATTTACAGGGAGGGAAGGCGGCAGATCAGTCGTAGATCAAAGCAACTGTAGGTGACCCGTTCCATTCAGGAGTTGTTACTCCTACATGGGAATTTGCAAAAGGTAACAGAGGTTTCAGAAGGTCTCAGGTGACTTTGGCGTTTTCCCCATAAAGCTTTTAGGGAACCAGTCAACAGAGAGAGTCAAACTGTTTCTTTAGTTTTGAAGGACAGAGGTTCTTAAGTGACTTGATTCAGATCTTGCGAGGTTCTTCCAGAGGATCTTCTGTAACTGAAAATGTGTTTCAGTCCTTGAATCCAGTCCATGTTCAAGCATGTCCTGGGGGTCAGTGAGATTCAGGATTTGTTTAAGAACGCTGCAGGACTCCTGAAGTAACTGCTGTAAGATTAGTTACTCCAAGAATGCCTTCTCCTTTCTTTTAGGACAAGGGAGTGACCTGGCTTGGAGGGGAAGAGAAAGATGAGAGTCTTATGTTAGATCCAGTGTGGCTCCTTAAATATGGAAATAGCAAGACCTGCAGAGCTTCAGAACAAAATGTGACCGAAAGTTTTACTGTCTTGTAACAAAGCCATTTATGTAAGGCTTGAGAAAGGGATGAAAGCGGGTCTTATCTTGGCTTCTGAGCTGTTTGTTTAAACTGCAGTTTGAAATGCAAACCACAGAAACATAGATGGGTTTTACCAGTTCACAGAAAAATTAGAGGCATGTAGGTTTTAATACTAGGAATGCCTGAAAACTGTTTGCAGGAGGATTTCATAGAAAAGTCAGTGCCTCTGGTTTCTGCCATTTTTGTTAAAAGCACCATCAAGTAATCTGAATTGTGGTTTGGGGGTGAATTATGTATAGTCCCGTATACAAAGAGGGCAGGAAAAGTACTTTGGAGCTTTCTGTCTTGGTCAAATTCATTCAGCTTTACTTAAAACAGATATATGCATCGTATATACCAACCAAAGGACACTTGTCCTATTTGCTCCTAGGTGGTTTTGCTATAATACAGGATGGAAATGGAAGTATTCTTCCAATAGAACTTGAGTGCATCCGGGAAGAAAGTAGTAATAAATTTGCTTTCAAAACTCCACAACAACTCAGGGATTTCTTTTTTTTTTTTTTTTTTTTTTCCCCTCACACTTGTCAGTATTCATGGTTAATTAGGCAACGTTTTAGTTGGAAATTTCTCCGTTGTTATTTTTAGGACTGTAATGACTCATTTGTGCTGCGTTCAGGAGTAAGTTCTGCTAGGATTTGGTCTTTAGTAACCTCGGAGGGAACGGGCTTCAGCCGGTCGAAATCCAGCCGGGTGCTTTTTATGGAATGGGTTTAGTACCAATACAAGAAATTCAAGGTCAGCAGAAAAATGTGCTATTTCTTGTTGTTTTGGGTTTCTTCTAATGGCCCGAACCCTGTGGAAACAGTCAGCTGGAGAGGTGCTGTCTTTTCTGTCAAGGTTGTTGTTTAGCAGCTTTGAGATTCAGGAGTGGAAGGAGAGGAATGAGGGACTGGGCTTATCCTGGATGGCTTCGTCGTGTCGGGTGGGGAAACACGGAGCCTTTGGCAGGTTGTTTGGTATTCATGAGCTGTGAAAAGTGTCCATTACAGTCCGAGATATTGTCATCAGAACAGCGAGATCCCTGCATTTCAGCTCGGAGGGCTGTATATTATGTTAATGCTGTTCCCTGCATAAGATGGAAACTTCACCCGCTGTCAAATCATCAGCAGAGATTTAAGCAGCCTGGGTTTTGCTGATTTACCTCAGTGCTGTCTCACGAATTAGTTCTGGTACACGCGCTCGGACAGACCCGTTTCTTTCTATTTAGTTGGGCCTTTTTTTTTTTT
>VZRE01011768.1:197845-212625 GCA_013396775.1 Cephalopterus ornatus
TTCCTTTTTTCTTTTTTTCCCCCTCCCCTGTCTCTGACAGATGGGTTGTATTGTTTTCGCCCCTTTTTTTTTTTGTTTGTTTGTTTGTTTTCTTTTTGCCCGCTTTGTCTGAGAGAGACCGTGTTTTCGTCATCTCGAGGGGATGCATGTATGCAAATTGACATCCGTACGTTGGAAAGCATAAACAAGCTAGGCTGCAACCCTAGTAAAAATCTCTGTAACCAGCTATTGTGTGTAACCAACTATTCTTTTTCAGTGGCTTAAAATGCTGGAGAAAATAAAAACGAAAGACATTTTTTTTTTTTAGCGGAGGATTTCTGAGCGCGCGTTTCAGCCTTGATAAAATCCGTGCAGTTTTTCTTTTTAACACTTAAGCAGTCTCAAGATGGTAAAAATATACTGAGTAGTCACTGTTACTGGAATAGTTCACAGTGTTTTATTAAGTGATATGTAACTTTCCTTAGCATAGGTTGTATAAAATAGAGGTTATTGGGAACAAATCTTAGTCAGCCCCTTTGTCTGATCCTTCTCCTCTTTCCCAGCTGAGTAAGACCTTACTTCAGCATTACTTATTTTCCTCCAGGCAGAACCCATTGTTATTGTGGGTTTGGCTTTGTTGGAGTTTGGGGTTTTTGTTTGTTTGTTTAGGGTTTTTTTGGACCTGGAAATGTGTCTGAGTTTGACACAGTGATTTTTGGTCAATGAGTGTTTGTGGGAGTAGAACAT
This sequence comes from Cephalopterus ornatus, assembly GCA_013396775.1. NCBI lineage: Eukaryota > Metazoa > Chordata > Aves > Passeriformes > Cotingidae > Cephalopterus > Cephalopterus ornatus. The sequence goes on from VZRE01011768.1 coordinate 198,572, forward strand.
ATTTTTCTTCTTTCTCTTTGCTGTATTGTTTATTAAAACTAAACATGACAATGACCTGACTGTTCTTAATTCTAGCTCATGTTGTAATACAAGAAATTTTATTAACCACCTGTTGTGAAAGCTTGTGACTGAAGAAGGAAGTTTTATAGAGAGAGAGCAATTAAAACATTTCAGAATTTATACGGCAAGAAGTGGTGATGGCGAGCTGTTGGGAGTCTGAGCTGTGGTCTCTTCTGTTTCCATCTCACAGTAACCGTGTGTTGGGGGCTGGCTGTAACACACCCTGACAGCCTTCCACTACAACTTTCTGTGTGCTGAGTGGGATTTGATGAAATCCTTTGCAGTCCTCTGCCCATAGGCAGTCATGTCTCGCTCGAGGTGTTGCGGAGGTAGAGACAAGCGGGCACCATAATCTCGGTGTGCTTTTTTCTCATTTCAAAGTAGACTTTGGTTTCTGTAGTCTGAACAAGTCTGAAGGAAGATGAAGCAAGACTCATTTTGCAATTGAAGTCTTCAGACATCACATGGTTGATCACAGTTCTCCATAACCTCCCTAAAAGGAAAGAGAAATCACAAAAGCAGACAAGAATAGAAACTAGCTCGAGTAAAAATGCCATTGAAGTTCATATTTTGTTGTGTATTCACATGCCATTTTGGAAAGGGCTTTCTGGGGTCTAAGCTTACCAGCTTACTGGGGCAGATCTTTTGTTCTCAGGGGATTTAGTATCTCAGAATTCAGCTCTGTATTCTCTAAGAAATTAGTTGCTTCACACTTCCCTTTAGCATTTTTCTTGTAGGTAAGCTGGCTGGCTTTGGGAAGACAGGAAACATGATACTATTCAAAATGTGGCAGACCCTCACTAGGGATACTCAACTGCTTTGTAATTCACAGCTGTACCCATCAAACTGATGAGTAACTTTGTCCTCTATTAGAAAACACTGTTTAGTGTTACTATTAAAATTAAGAACTCAAAACTTACACAGAACAACATGCAAGGAGAATCCCAGCAAAATCTACGTGGTAGTTTGGCATATGGGAATGAACCGATTTGGATTTAAAATTAAAGCGTTGCAAACGGAAGAGTGGGGTGTTCATTCTGAAAATGAATGTCCTTGAGGCAAGACCTAGATGCATTGGGCATGGTTTACCCCCAGAAACTCTGTGACTTGCCTCTGCTGAGGGGCATAAGGATGTATGTCCAACCTAAGACTGAGTTTTTGACAAAAATGAGCTGTGAGTTTAGGTCGGCTTGCCCAGTGTCCCTTCTCTGACAGCTGGCAGAGCTGAGTGTGTGGGGAAGAGTTCAAATGCAGGCAGGTGTGTAGCAGTGTTTCTGGGGGTTCTCACAGCCTGCAGCTCAGAGGTTTCCTCATCTAGGTGTGGTATCTTTCGTAGAATCATTCCCTTGCTCTCTGAACCTTTGGTGTTCCTGCTTTCACCTCATTCTTTGCCTGATTTTTCCAAGCATTCAGCAGTAGGGTTAACACCATGTAATTCCCTGAGGCTCAGGGGTAAACTTGCTTCACTGATTGACCCCTGACTCCTCCTCTTTTGTTCCCTCTTTTCTGCTTTCTCGTTTATTTGAGGCCATCTACCTTCTTGTCAGGTTAATTTATTTAAGAGCTTTAATAAAAGACCCTGTTGAAACACGACATCCGTGTAAGATGGCAAAATGCCCCTCTTTTTTGGGTATTCCTTCCAAAAGACATCACACGCGTTTAATATTACCAAATCTTTTATCAGAGGCTTCTGCACATCTTTTTTCTCTATCAAAAGCTTTGGGACAGTAAGAAGCTGAGGTGCTAATGGTTCAGATTGCCTGTCCACTGTGCAAGTTTTGAACCTAGAAGTTAGCAATTTTTGATTAACACCATTGGTACAGAGGGCAGCAAATCCACCAGCCCTTACTTAGACTGTACCATGTGGAAAACTGAGTTCTCTAGTCTGAAGGCAATTTGCCAGTACAACTTTAGTCCCTAGAACTGGCAGAGCCCTCCTCGTCAAGCCCAGGACCAAACCTTAAAAGGCACCTTCTTCTTGATATCAAAGTCTGTGTTAATTAGGAAATGGAAAGGCTGAGGGTCCCCAAATTGTCTAAATGTAATCACTTTTTCGCCAACTTCATGAAAAGAACATATAAGGCAATATATGTGGAAGAATTACTTCCCTTTTTCAACCAATCCTTCAACTTGTTCGTCCCCAGATAAGATGGCAAAAGGTAACAGCACATATGTAGAAGGTCAGTTTTGGCAGTTTTCAGTGGCTGTTTGAATCTCAATAGCTTCCTACAACTGTCAGGAGGCCTGTGGAAATACCTCATTAATGATGATTCAGATCTTTGAAAGTGGCTCCCTTGTGAATTATGTGCTTCAGTGCAGACGTTTGAGCTTAATTTGGCCTTTGGACACTTAGTCTCTTAGAAAAGAAGATTTTAGAATGAATATTTGATCAGAATGTAAGTGGTGGCATAAAATACAGAAGGACTAGTCCTGCGTAAGTGTCTCTGGAACGGGGACAAAGTAATTCTGTCTAGGAAATGGTGTGGCTGGAGATGCTGCAATATGTCTTGAGTCACACTGTGGGAACCTCTGCGACTGCATTTCCTGATTGGACTTTACTTTCTTGTCACTGTCGGGCTTGTATTCTCATTTCCAGTTCATTTAGACTTTGCTGATTTCAGGGGAAGAAACAGATGCACTTTGAAGACTTAATTCTCTTCAGAGGGTATAGGGATGAAGCTATCCAAATTCCTATCAGGCAGAACTATCTGGAATTACATAATAGTCGGATGGAGTTAACCTCTTGTTCTTTGCCCATTTTTTTTTTTTGTTATGTATCTGTTCCAGATAAAAATAAATGGCAGAGACCTTGGCTTTACAAGCTAATTTACCATCTGCTTCTCATCTAGTATCTACAGCCTACATCTTTTGTGTAAGAATCATATTTCTTCCTGCTTAGCGTGTTTAGAATAATGACAAATGTTGTTTATAATTGCAGTACATCTGCTGCAGGAGAGAGGAGAAGATAGAAAATGCAGTGGTCAGGTTCCTGGGTGAATGAAAATGTACCTGTGCTCTGCCTCTTGCTGATCTTTAGAGGGTAGGCTTTTATGCCAGACAGGAGAAGAAAGTAGTTTCAAGCGAAGTGATGCACCTGGTAAATATGAATCTAAAGAAAAAAACGGAAAGGTTTTAATGCCCTTGCTAAGCAATGGAGTTAAATTCTGCCCTGTTGCATCTGTTTCGTGCTTGTGGAAGCAGTCAAGTGGATGAGGCTGCACCGAGAGAGCATGGCTAGTATAATTTTTTTTTGTCATGATCCAGTTATTACCTTAAGTGCTTTGGAAATTAAGCACTCTAATAACACCAGCATGACAGGGCTGGAATTGGTAAATGAGTACACAGTTAGAAGAAAGGGGATTGAAGCTAAATTTGCTATTAGAGGAAGGGAGTTCTTTTTTCTGGGTCAAAAAGGCACAAGCTTCTGCCAGATTATTGCATATGAATATCAAGGCCTGATTATCTAAAATAACTGTTTGAGGCTCATGGAGCTGAAGTCTCTGGGTGGCTGGCTGGGACTGAGTTTCTCTTCTGTCTCCACTAAGAGGGGTGAAGGTCATATGCTGCCAGAAGAGAAATGTAGGAGTCAAGAAGACAAGGACAATGCAGAGGGACACATCTGTGCACGGCTGGCCATGAAGAGTTACTCCCCTGGGTTTTCATTTTGACCCTGAGTCTTGAAGAATTACTAAGAGGAGAATTTGTCCCAGAGGAACAAACTGACAGCACATAAATATGAAGTGTGCAGATGATCGATGGGAGACGTTTTGGAAAACCAGCTGGGTCAGGTCTGTTTTGTAATCAGAACTGTGAGTTCTTCACAAGAAGTTTGCAAGGGCTTCTAGTTGTGGTGATTGTGAAATGGGACTGTTGGTAGTAGCTGAACCTGGTGGGACTTTGGGACCGTTCCTCTCCACTGGCAGCTTGTGGGCTGCATACACACACACGGAGGCAAGGCAGGTCTCTCCACCAGTGTGTTTTGGACACTCTGTCAATCCAATCACTAGCCCAGGCTCTGGTCTCCTTCTGTTGGTGGAACCTGGACCTACAAGCTCTCAGGTTGGCAGCCTCTCACTCCAGCAGCTGATGTGGAAACTTCTGCTGCTCACCACTGATATTTTATGCACGTAAGCTTACATTAGTGAGTGCATTCACACAGTAGAAAGTTGGGAATAGTGTTTAGCAGGAGTGCAGGTTGGACTGCAGTGATCAGGATCTTGGTCAGACAGGTGTACTGACCAGCTGCCCCTTCACAAGAGTCTGGCCCCTTTAATCCCCATTTCCATCTCTTTTCTCAGGCTTGTTTTTCCTCAGTCCTTGATTCATCCCTTTCCCTGCCTTTGGCAGTTCCCCTAGATATGCTGTGATAGGTATTTCTCACTCTCCATAATTCCCATAGCCACCCCGTGGCTGGTTTTACATCATCCCAAACTTCTGTTCCCCCTTGTATGACATGGCAAGTCCTATATCCCACCAGGCCATCACCCCCTCTCTTGCACAGCATTCCAGGGAGGGAGTTTCCCTGTAGACACATCTTGGTGGGCTTTCCTCCAGGAACAGCAGTCCAGTCCTTTTCCTTGGAGCATCTTCAGAGTGGCTGATTCAGGGAGTTGTGATTGCACTGGGTAAATTGGTGGGGTTGGTCCTTTTATCTCATAACTGAGCAAAGACCACTTTAGACCTTCTTGGCTGATCAGATTTTTTGAAGCTTTATTTTTAAAAACAAATGAAAAAATATGGCTGAGCAGTCCTTTTTTTGAGCACATGGAAAGTTTCCCTGTGTTGTAAATAATTACAGAAGTGGAACTCACACCGGCACATTTTTTTACCCCCATATGTGAAAGTTTGAGGGAAGTTGTGAGTAACTGCAAATAGGGAATCGAGTTGCTGCCACTGGTGATTATAATAAATCAGGTTCTGCTGTCTTAAAGGCTGAGTTGTGACAATATGTGCGAGCTGCTATATCAAAAACAGTCAGAGGAGCTTGACAGACATTCCTGAAGGAGGTTGACTGTTTGATTTCTTGTCTGGGAGAAAGGCAATGTAAACCCCAAGGAGAAGCGCATTACCTGAAGTAGTCACAAGCCCATGAACCCTGGGATTAGTGTAAGGCTTAGCGTTCACAAAGAATGGTTATGTCTTGTCCAGTGGTAGTTTGACCTGGGGACACTAAAAGAAAGATGAAACTGAAGAATATACATAGTGATACTTATAATATTTACTTTGTAGTCCCCAAAGAGAAGCATTAACACCAGTCTTCTGAATCCCATATATTCCAAATATACCATGTGCACATTATAAAACCAAACAAACAAACAAAAATAAAGCAGCCTGTCCCATATAGGGCATGGATATGACATTTTAGGACTCAGCATTCGATTCTTATTGACAGGCAGTAAAAATAAGCTCCCCAAGCAAAGTGAATTGGGACAAAAGGTGGCACACATTCTGCAGTAAATAAAAATAACTTCAAAGCCAACCTACAAATTCATCTCAGACATTCGTACTATACTGCTTTAAAAGTACAGGGCCAAATGAACCTTGAAATCACTGCAATGGCACATTGGATGGAGTGTGCCCATGGAACAGGTATCAGCATTCTGTCAGGACTGTTGTCTTAGGATAGAACATTCTGAACTAAATTCATTCCTGATATAAATTATCTGAAATGAATAAATCTTGCTGAAGGAAGAGTATGGCCTTATACCAGAAGACATACTTTCACTTATTTGTATGTTTTACTGCTAAAACTGCATTCTAAAATATACAGAAGCCAATGCAGTTCATTTTAAATGTCAGTGTTGAATGCCACCAATATGCTCTTTGGGCCAAATAGACTTTAGGCTACCACTGTAATAAATCAAAGGCCATTTTTTTTTCCCCACCCCCTCCCATCACCCAGTTTTAACCCAAGAAAACTTGTCCTAGCTTGGATTCCAACTCCTGTCCAGATATTCACCATTACAAGTGAGAGAGCACAAGGAATGTTTACTTGGTGGTGGAAATGTGTCGGCAGGCGACATCCAATTTATGTTCAATATTATATTTAATATCTCCACATAGATACCCATAAATATAAGTGTGTGAGGATCTATACATGCAGGTTATCTCTGTTTTCATATATATAGATGTATGTACACACATACACCCATACACTCAGGTATGTTTATTTATGTACAAAACACTGGCTGTGTATGACTATAACGAATATTTTGAAGATAACTTTTTTGTAGGGGTGTATATTCCTCCTCCTTGTCCTTTGTAGTGACAAGATAATGTAATTATAGGAAAGCAGCAACAACCTTATTTCTTTTACATGAAAAGCAGAAGAGTATCAGTTGCTTAGAAGTGGTTCAGGTCTGTTGCTACTGGATTAACAGCATAACAGGCTAAAATAGCAGAAAAAATGACTGTAAAATGGAAGCTATTTTATCTACCTGAGTGCCAGTGGTGTAAAGAATGGTATAAAGAAAAGACAGCGTTTTGTGGATGCTTTTCAATAGGGACTTATTACATTACATAAGTTGAGTAATTTTCTATTCTCAGTCATTTCTCTCATAATCCGATTGTTTGTGCTTTGTTCTTATTTTCTTTAGAAGTTGTAGGAAAGAATGGCTTGGAACTCTTGTGTGTGTCAGTGGTGGGTCCAATTCATACCTGTTTGGGCAATTTTGCCTGTTTATGACTGCTGACATCATTTTCTGAATTTCTCTCTTTATGTAGCTGAGCATTATTGCAACTTCCTTTCCTGCTGGGTGTAAAGGAGAGTATGCTTATGTGCCAGATAATTGAGTGCTACTTCTGTTTGTTTGAACAGTGGTTCACTGGTGAAAACTGGAAGGAGCTGTGTGTCTTGGAGTGCAAAAGGAAAATACTGAGGTTTTATGCAGACAAACAGAAACGTGCTTTGATTTGTAAGAGCCAGCAAGAGAACGGTGCAAGGAACAGGAATGTGGTAGAGGTGTTCTGATAGATTTTCTTGGGGACTAGAAACCTTCCATTTGCCTTCTCTGAGCACCTCTAGTGGAGGGAAGGGAAAGGGCTGGTGAGGATATTGTCAGCCTTGGGAGGATGCAGACTGTGTACCCCTTACACCTGACACATCTCTGAGGTGTGAGTGGGAGCGCTCCGTGGTCTCTTCTTCACAGGGATGAAGGCAGTGGGATAGAGATGACAAGAACTCTATTGGCACTTTCTTTTTTGCTAGCCACACTGGCACTAATACATCTCGTGATTTGTGTGAGCTGCCCAGTGTGTTTTAGAACGTGGTCCCTCCTGTCTCCTCTTCTCCAGCTCCACTAATTATCCACACTCGTGGCCATTCTGTGGAAGTGCTGCCACTGGACACATAAGAAGTGGCTCCAAATGCCTCCAGGGTGTTTACAGCTGTACACAAGGAAAGGAGATTGGGGATATAGTCAAGATTAACCTCTCCTTTTGTATCACAGTATCATTATCTAATGAGATCAGAAGCAAAGCCCAGCAGCTTAGTCAGTGTTACAGCGTAGGCACCCATTTCAGGAGGAAGCCTTTGAGAAGAGCAATCTTCAGCCGTCCACCTACACCATTTTCTTTGTGGCTTTGCAAGATGGAAAAAGTGACAGATGTAAACCTCCCCAAAAGCAGTTGCATGTTCTCCTTGCCTGCATTGCCTTCGGAGACTTCTGCCCCCCGAACCACTGACTCGTGGATGAGCTCCGTGGGCGACCCTTGTCCTTGGTATCCCTGGACTGCCAGGGCATGCACAGAGTTCTGTCTGTGCTCTGCTGGAATTCAGTGAGGAGACAGGCTGCTGGTTCCACATCATCCATGCTATTTCCACTAGACCAGGTCCCATTCTTGGGCTTTATGTACATTGGGACCCATGCCCGCTTCTCTCATGTTGGTTCTGCATCAGTTCCTAAATGACCTTCTGGTTTAGGTTCAGCACACATCCCTCTACAAGAGCATGCTTTGTGCAGTTTCCCCAAGCATTACTCTGACGTAACAGATGGTGGGAGTTTTGTAGGCAAAGCCAAATTGTAAATATGATTATGTTTTGAATATACCACTCTATGTGAAACTAATCCTGGTGTGATCTTTGCTGGCATATGAGGGTCTTGAGAGCAGTGCTTTGGATTCCTCTAGGACGTGTAAGCAAACCCTTCAACTGTGTAAGGACAATTTATCATCAGCAAACAAATGGAGAGTGTGGGAGAGAAGAACAGAGTAAATCAGATTCTGTCCCTGCTCCAAGATCTTGATCTTAATAGTTCATGTCAATAGACTAAGAACATGGGACCAAGGCATGTGGAAGCTACTGAGCTAACAGTAATATCAGCTGTAAATATACAAGAACTCCTCCAAATATCACAAATGCAGAAGTAGAATCTCTTCTGTTGAGGGCAGATAGCAGGGCTTAAAAAAAAGTTTGTTGTGTTTAACTCAGGTCTTCACTGGAAGTGGAGTGGTGACTCAGTTCTACCATGTCCATACGGAAATTTAAAAACACAGCAATATTTTGAAAACATTGTGATCTGGTAACAGAGCAATGTTCTGTGCTTGTGCCATTACCCAGATTGTTGCAGCCCCTGTCAGCACAAGGGAATCTCACCTGTTGGCACAAGGACAGAAAAGTCACAGGTGGTGCATTCATCGCTTGCACATAATGACCAGAAGCTTTTGGGTAGCACTGAAATGAAAACTAACAATATTAGAGGTGCTTATTTTCCCATTTGCACGCAGGCTGCAGCTGTCATTACTTTCCTTTGTTCTGTCAGAGCCACTTGGAAAAAACTGCTTGAAAACTTTGAACGTGTGCATCACCCGTGTGGCACTGAACATGCTGCCCCTGGAACTGTCTGTGGCCTGGCAGACCACGATGGCTTTATCACTGTGTGTAATGGAGCTGCTCAACTCACAATGAGATTTCAAATTAAGGTGTATCAGGTGTTTTCAAAAACATGGATTGCATGAGTGGTTGTACCTAATAGGTAGCACACCACGTTTTCCCTTGGGTGTTTCATGGCAGTGAGAAACAGGCTCGGCAGATTTATAGAAATTGGGTTGGAAGGGATCTTTAAGATCACCTCATTCAAACCCCCCCTGCCATGGGCAGGGACATCTTCCATTATCCCAGTTTGCTCAGAGCCCGGTCCCACCTGGCCTTGGACACTTCCAGGGATGGGGCAGCCACAGCTTCTCTGGGCAACCTGTGCCAGGGCCTCACCACCCTCACAGTAATGAATTTCCTACTAATATCTGATCTATCTCTGCTCTATTTCAGTTTGAAGCCCCTCCCAGCTTTTGGCACACCCCAGCCTACTCCATAAAAAGAAAGCCTTGACTTTGTGCAAGCACTGCCCAGGCAACAATAGCCAAAACACACTGTGTTATCAATGCTGTCACAGCTCCAAAACAGCACCGTGGGGGCTGCCCTGCAGAAAATAAACTTTGTCCCAGCCAGACCCAGTAGAAGAGCTCATATTAAATGTTTACACTGTAGGTGTTTGCAGCAAAATCTCATATTGAGATTCTGAGTTCCTGCAATATCAGTATTCTGATGTGGATGGTTTCCACATCAGTGTTTGAATCCTTTCAACACTGCCTTGTGTCTAAGTTGTCATGAATCCCTGCTTTTGATCCCTGAGCCTGTGTCAGCTGCTGAAATAGCACAAGCCTGTGCTGCTGTATATTGATTTTAGTGGTGCCGTGTTGCTTGACAGGAGCCGAGTCTGGAGAGGGCCTGTGATTTTTAGGATCAAAGCATGTGTTTTGAGGTGACTGGGATATTTTTCTAACTGTGTCTCTTCATTATTACATTTAAAGTGACAGTATTTGTGAGGAAAACCATGTAAACACTCTGGACTCTTTATCTCCTTTTTCTCTCTTGTGTGTACTGGTGTGTTAATAGGCAGCAGAGATAAATGACTTACAGAAGTATGTTAAGTATAGGTGATCCATTGATATAAAGTCATATAGTAAGGGAATAAAGAAACCCCAAGTGACAAATCAAATTTAATTTTCTGGTAATGTATCCAACTGACATTTTTTTTTGAAATGTCATTGTCAGTTTAGTTGGTGGCCAGGAAAAAATGGAAATACATCATCTTGACTTTGGTGAAAAAAAAGTATTTTGGAATACGGTTTATAGAGGTATCTAATTAGAAGGATGTGAGATGACCAACAGTTTTTACGTGAGTTTCTTTTAATAATGATATACATGAGTCTGCAGGCCATTGACATAGCTCGTTTCTTTTGATGGACTTCCAATTTGTGGAGGAAGCAGCTGCTTTTACCACCAAATTTTTCCTGTCTAATTAGACCAGTTGGATCAGCCAGCTTAAGTCAGTCCATAGTTTTTACCCGTTGGCTCTTCACTGAACAGCTGAATACCCTAATTGTAAAAGAAGGACAGAAAGTGTCAAAAGAAGTTACAGTTGTTACTGGGAAATGAACCAATGCAGAGAAAAAAGTATGAGGGAGAGGGCTCTTAACACAAAGGGTCTCCTGATGAGCCTATAGTGAAAGTCCCTCTGGAAATTTTCAATATCCTCTTTTGGTTGGAAAATGACGGTGCATCAGAGTAGAAACATGTTGTTTCTTCACTATATATATTTTTTCTAACTACGTTTTCATGGAGATTTGTTGGGTCGAGGACTTTCTGGTTAGGAAGACAGAAAATCCAATCGAGTGGGTGTGACCAGATCTTTTGAAACTGTAAGAGACCCAAGTTGGAGTTCTTGATCTGACTCAAGGACTTAGGCTTAGTTCACCCTTGCCTCAATGAGTTCCACTGGCTTCTGGAGTGACTTCTTTCTGGTTTGCCAAGAACACAACCAAGCAAAAAATCTGCCACCAAACCTCAAAGCTGGTTAGCTTTGTTCATGCTGCTCTGTAAGCTTCAACTAATCCATAACATAAAATGTAGGTCAGCTGGAGCTTTTAAAAACAGACAGAAATTTAGTAGTTTATGGTAGTCCAGTGGATATATGTCCCAGTAAGTCTGCCAACTTCCCCAGTCCCAAGTTGTGAAAAAAGCAGAAATCAGGCTGCTGAAAAGCACTCGTTCTACCTCATTTCCATTCCAGAAGCAGCAATGCCCTGTGCAGTGAGTTTTGTTTGTAACATATTCAGCACTGACATGCTACAGAAGATCATAATTAGTTCAGTGGTGTTTGGAGGATTTTATATTTAGTTTGCTGACAACGAAAAGTGTTTTAATTTGGGCAACTTCATTAGTGTAAATATTCTAGAAGAGAGACAAAACCACAGTTGTTCTAAGTCAAATGCGAGAACTGGAGGTAATCCAGGGTTTATTTCGGCACAAGCTTCAGGTTTTCCTATAATTTTACATTCAGGCTCATAAGTTGTATCTGCTACTAGATCAGTGCTAAAATGACGTAAACATATTACCCTGCATTTCTGTTTCATTAAAGTGTTGAGGGGAAATGATCAGGATCAGGACGGCTGTTTCTGAAAATAGAAGTCTCCCAGGACATGTGCTCCAGCTGCCCATATGGCCACAGGGATGTCCCGCTGCCGTAGGAGCTTCTTCAGCCTCAGCAGTTCTCCCAAAACACAGCTCCTGTTCTCACTTGCCGAGCTCTTCCAGGTCGGAAGGCTGATCACTGAATTTTCTATCCCCGTCTCTGCTCCTGGGTGTATATAGTAGGGTTAAAGACTCAGTGCATGAGTTTAACGTTTGTTTTTTAAAACACCTCTGGTATTTGCCTCTGCAAAAGGTCCCCTTGGCTCCAAGCGTTCCTCGGCCTGCTTATGGGGAGAAGATGGGGATGGGAGCAGTGGGAATGTCAGGGGATGGGAGTGTATCTCGCAATTGGCAGGGCAGAATTGGCTTGGCAGGGTGAGAAGAGGCGGGAGAAGGATGTGCAGGGGTTATTTAGAGGGTCAGGTGGCTGAGGTGCTCAGCAGGTGTCTGTTCTTCAGAGAAAGTTCCTGCACCAGACTGCCATCACTAACTGCAGTTGAACCAGACTGATGTGAAAAAATGGTATTTGTTTGGAGTCAGATGCGATATTTTGAGTTATCAAAGCTGACTTGTGAACTGTGGTGGTCTTTTTAAATTTCAGAGCACAAGGTGGCAGGTTTTTAAATTGCAGTGACCACGACTGAAAACATTTTTCAAAAATCCAAGAAGCGCATCTCCTCGTGTCTGTAGATATTGCCATGAGGCCCAGTTTGGAGGAAAGAGATGCAAAATAACTTCAGCTGCTTCTGCTGTAACTCTAGAAAGCCCCAGGGCTTCCTCTCTAGCCCTTACACGGGTGGGTAGGAGGAGAGAGCCAAAGTTTTACTTCTCTTTTTTTTTCCGCTTGCTTTTTGCAGAGGTGGGTGGGGAGAAGTTGGAAGGAGGAAGGGAGAGAGCAGCAGTAAAAGATGCCTCTGAACATCAACACAGGAGACTGGGAGTCGTGTTCTCTGAGGGAGGAAGGCTGTCTCCCTTGTTGCAGAGTGACCCAGCTGGATCCGCACTTGGAAATAAAGGCAGATGGGGCAGTTCAGCTCACAACAGCTGCTGGGCTATTTTGGAATATCTCCTACTTGAAGATTGGTTGGTTGTTTTTTTTTTTTTTTCCCAAAGGGAAGCGATGCTGGGAAGGGTTCTGGCTTTATTTGTTTGTAAGACTGTGAATAATACTATTTGTACTTGGAGGTATGAAGGTACTTATGAGAAATTGCTTTCTGCCTGGCTGTCACACGTAAACAGCTTTCATCTCAAAATGTGTGTATCAGGCTCGTGACTTCAGTTTGTCATTCGAGGGAATGTGTCAGCCTTTCATTTCAAATTGTGTTGGCTTTTCTTTTGTCAGGAAAGGCCTTTCTTGCGTGCTTAAGTAACAGAAACAAAGACAATTAGAAAAAAAGGCAGCGAAAAGCAATTATCAAACACGGATTAGGCTATGGATATTGCTTTGAAAAGACATTTCCACTAGATCCAGAAGAAAGATGAAGCTGTGCGTCATTCATACTTTTCCCCCCCCCTTTCATATTTCCTAAGGGTTGAAGATAAATTAGGGTAGCTATTTTCTGTGCAGGCGAAGTACAAGCTATGTCCCAGATCTCCAAATGCTTCAACATGTAAATACTGCTTCTGAAGCCATCAGGTCTTGCTGCAAGTAGAGGTTTATTTGCATTCATGTTTGAAGGTTACTCTCGTTCGTTGACCTATTTAATTGTAGTTCTCTCTCCTCAGTTGCAGGCATATGGCTTCATGTGCATGTGTAGGGAGAGAGGAACAGCTTTAACTCTCTCAGGCAGAAACACTCAACAGCAAAAACAAGAACTGAATCGTGTAGTGGATGTATCTGATAACAACAATAATAGCAATAATAAAAAATAGGACCTGTGTATAAGCATAAGCATCCTGTAAACCTCAGCAGAAGGCTGTAACTGTGCTCTAGGACCAGATAAAGGGATACAGAAAGGGTGAATGTGAGGAAAGGCTCAAAGCAGCTGTCCTAGGGGAACTATTATCAGCCAATATGAGATATTTCTGTAACAAGAAGGGTGTCTGGTAGTTACCTGGCCTCTTACTGGGTCAGGTTGCATATGCAGGTTACTTAAGTGCCTCAGCTATAGCTGTAAAGAGCATAGAATTAAAGGGCACTGGCACAAAGCCATCCATCTCATATCGTGGTGGGGAGGTGCGATCAGTAGTTTCAGGGTCAGGAGTTTTGCCCACAATGCTGCTCTGCACACCTGTTCTGCTCCTCTGTACTCTTGGAGGAACATGTTTCAAGAAAGTCTGTAAATTCTGTGTCTTCATTTTCCTGTCACTTGGAGGTCTGGGTTCTCTGTACATAAACCCCCTCTTCTTTGTAGAGAAAGATTGCCTGGCCAGCAGCGTAATCCAGCCAGACAAGGGGAGTGGGGTTTTATAGTCCAGTAAACCTTCAAACTAAAAATTAGGAGGTGGCAGAGCTTGCAGCCCAACAGAGTGTCATATCTAATTAGTTATTCTGAAGAAGCATGCTTGATAATGCGGATAGTGG
>VZRE01011771.1:0-102038 GCA_013396775.1 Cephalopterus ornatus
CCTCATGATCGGCAGTTGGATCCCCCACACACCACTAAGCAAATGAAGGAGCTACAGGCCTTAGAAGAAACTAGTTCTTAGGATGTGGAACTAGGCAAGTGCTGTGCCCAAGTTACAAAAGACACTGTAATATCTGTGTTACTGGGTTTGCAGGCCATGAGAAGTTCAGAAGAAGGTCAATCTAGTAAAAGATTGAGGAAAACCATCATAGTTAATTTGTCTAAATATTCCATTTTGAAAAAAGGTCAGAATAACTGAATGTAAAGACTGGAGCTGGAGAAATAAGGTGTTTTCCTATCAAATAGCTTGTCCAGCCAAGCAGATCGCAACCTTTGAAAGGTACTGGGCTACCCAGATCTTGTAAAAGTCTGTGAGGTGCCCTTCTGAAGCATGCCCAATAAGAGCATGTCCAAGTACTATTGCTGATGCTTTTGCAGTAATGAAAAATCAAGGAAAACTGCCAAAATTCAGTTATTTGGCTTTATGTGGAAAACAAAACAAAAAAGGAAACCGTGATCTGGACACAAAAAAACATGCCTATAAATTTGGGTAGAGCTGACAGTCATGAGTCATGACTTTTCAGATATGAAAAGTCATTCAGTTGTCAGAGAAATTGAAGGATATAAAATAGAAGTAGCAAATAAACTGCAAGAGCAACCCTAAAATTTTAGTTCTGGTCTAGGCAGCTGGAGAGCAGTAACAGAGGTTTGACTGTGAAGTGCACTGGCATGGTGACTCTAGGCAAGGAAAACCGTTAATGGATATTGTAAAAATGAAATCCAAGGAGTAAACATGTAGGAAATAAATTGAAACTGCAAAATATCAGGGCTCTGAGAACAGCAATAAGCTTTAGCTGCTCTAACCAGCCTCACATGGGGCCTCTGTCCACATCCCTGCCCACAGACCCTGAAGCACTGTTTCAGCTCCAGCTTAGGACTTCTGGTGTGCCCCTAACTCCTGGAGAGACCTCAGACCTGGGTTATAGGAAGCCTGTGTTCTTTAGACGTACTTTATTGCCTATCTTCTGTTTCGTCTATGTTTTTTAAGTTGATTTTGGACCTGTTTTGTAACCTTATTTCTTTCTCCTTCTGTTCCTGACTGGAGAACCAGTGTGATCTCTGGGCCTGGTTCGTCATTTTGCCTTCTCTGGGACTATCGAGGAGGGCCCTGTTACCAGACTACCAGTAAGAAGTCTGATCTGGTGTGCCCTGGTCACTGCAGGCACTGCCCGCACTGGGTCATCCTCGGCCTGTGGCTTTCCCTCCCTTCGGGAACAGCTGGCCCTTGCTGCTTCCTGGCACAAGGTAAATCCTTCTAACTCATTAAAATCAACCGGGTTGTGGTTGATAACGTGCATTTATCTGAAATTTGACAAAGAAAGCTGGAAAGCAAAAATAAAAGGGTTGAAATAATAGTTGGCTTGGATTCCTATATGATAAATAACTTCTTAATAAGTGTCAGGGAAAACATCCTAAAATTTGCTCCGTGTAAGTTCCTCATGCAGGTGTGGGCTAGGTGAGGCAAATTGCAAGAAAGCAGTAAGCTTTCACAGTTGTTTTTTTTAGTGAACTGTTTCCTGGCTCCAGGGATAGAAACTATAATGGCAACTAGATATAATGAGTGGGAGCTCAGTGAAGAGGAGGGATTTGTTGAGTCTTGTCTTGAAACTTTCTTAATGGGATGAAATTAGCAGAATTCCTTGAAACAGAAACAACTCCCTGACAGTTTTGCCAAATAACCCCCAAAACCAGCAAATACTCATCAAAGGGAAGGGTTGCTGCATAGCATGAAGCCACGGGCCTGTTAGAGGTGGGACTAGGAAAAAAGCATATGAAGGGGAATGAGAAACTCTTGTTCTCGAACATTGCTCATATTTTTTAAAAGAACAAAAAAGCCAAAATAGATGTAATAGATGGGAGTAGCATAAGCTGTTTTCTGAAGAGCACTGAACCACTTGGTAGCCATCTGACCAAGTAACCCCATCAGAGAAAAGAGAGTTGTTGGAGGTTATTGAAAATATGTCAACAAGCATGAATGTTCACTATCCCTGACTACTCATTGCAGTTTGTTTCTTCAGCAAGAGCTGAAACAGGTAGGATAATAAAGAATACAGTGTGGCATACGTATCTGTATGTGTAGCATGGTACGATGACTGTGTTTCATAATAGAGACATCCGGAACTGAAACATTACTAATAATCTGTGATAAGTATATGGCAAAAACTCTGAAATTAAGCCCAAATAAATTAGATCTACTTCAGAAAGAAGTTGTGTTCTTTTGGCCTGTGGTCAAGGAAGAGGGAATTCCTGCTAGTGATGACAACATATGCTATATAGGGATTACTAGTACTGTAAGAGTTCCCAGATGTGTGCAGTTTTACAGTTTTTAAAAATAGCTGCTTTTGTGCATGGAGGAAGAAATCCATTTGAATGTGACTTGACACTGACATGGTTAAAACCAGCTGTGCTGGCCTCCTTGGATTTCAAAACGGATTCTTGCATGCATGAGCTTGGATGGTCTTGAAACAAACAAAAGGGCTAACAAGATCAATGGCTTATACAGAAAATCTGAGCTCTGTAAAAATAGAAGAAAATGTGCTGCTGAGTCTTGGGTAAGTCTAAGGAGTATTTTCACTTTTTAGGACTATAAGAAATCTCTGTGACTTAAGACACTGTCTGCATTTGGCAGGTTGCTCAGAGAAGCTGTGGATGCCTCATATTCCTGGAAGTGTTCAAGGCCAGGTTGGATGGGGCTATGGCAGGAGGATTGGAACTAGGTGATGTTTAAGGTCCCTTCCAACACAAACCATTCTGTGAGATATGCTCTCTCCATTGGTCTCAAGAGACAGTCTCTTCAAATTACAGTCCAGGGCATGTGTTGTCACTTTAGATTCCAAATCAGACACAATACTTAAAGATTTCTGAGATTCATTGAGGCCACACAATATTACCCACCCACGTAGCTATGTGTGCTAGAAATGATCCTGAATGGATCAAAAGTGACTCTTGGCATTTAAGAGTGGAGTTAGTGGATTAGGTTTTCCAGGTAGAGTTCACGCAAACACAGTTATCCTGGGGATATTCATGACCATAGGACAGAGCACTCCTAAGGAAAAATGGAAAATGTGTTTTGTTACCACTGAACTTACTACTTCACTAATGTAGTAGTAAGATGGTTTTCTATAAAAGTGAAGGATGATAAAGAAAGCCTAACCTCATATATAGCAGTCTTGGACTAGAGCAAGAACTAGAAGGTGCACAGTTATTCAAGACTATGTAGATGGTTGGCTCAGTCTGATGGAACTCTCGTATGGCCATGATAAAAAGGAATAAGGAGAAGGAAATGTGAAGTCTTAAAGCATGTTCAAAATACTGCTTGTTCAAAATAGCTGGAATACAAGAGAGATGATGTGACATGACAAAGAAATTAATAGGGAGTTTTGTCTGGGGAAACATGAGTACAAATATAAACTCCCAATTAAGCCCACTCAGATTTTTTTTGTGAAACTGAAGACCACTAAAATAATGAGAGTTTATGACAAGCCACCAAACCAGGATGATCAGCTGCATGGGGATTTTTGCTAGTGAATTGTAGAATGATGCCATGTAGAATCTGCCAAAGCGGGGCAGATATTCCATAAATACTTGAGTGGTGAGGACATGGATAATTTTCCATTCTGTATGAAAAATAAGAAACAGTAAGATAGCAGCTTTTTGAAATTGTTCTTCATTTACAGCAGGTGAAAGAAGGGCATAGAAAGGAAGAGAAAAGATCAGGTTACTCTGTTCTGAGAAGCACAGCAAAACTGGGAAGATAAAAATAGAAAAAAGTTGCACAGGTAGCAGGAAATAATTGTCTTCATGCTCTAGCATTAAGGGGAAAGTCAAATTGCTATTTTGTGGAGAGGCAAATTTGGTTACTTTGGACAAATAACACCTAGGAGACGGATGTCATTAATGTGTTTTTTGTTATCAGTCTTCACTAAAATGACCATCTGCAAGCGGTAGCTAATTCAATGCAGTCCAGCGAGAAAGAAATGGGAATCTCAGCGTGGAATGAGGCATGTACAGTTTAGAGACAGTTAAGATAAGGTAGATACTGCCAAATTGGCTGAGCCCAAGGTACCTCCTCCCAGGGTAACTGCAGAATTACCTGCCATAATCAACGGCCAGACCTGGGATGGGGTGATCCCTCGTGGTGTTGTAGAGTGTGAACTCTGTGTTGGCAACTCAAGTGAAATTTGTGTTGATATTTGAAGTCATTTTGTCTTCTGCTGTTCTGTCACTGGAGAGTGACATAGCTTCCTGTCCTACAAAGTTATTCCAGTTTCCCACCTGTAATTAAATTCTGTGAAGCTTGCTCTCCTGCATCTAAAGATATACAGCTGCCATGCCAGAGGATTTTACACTGCAGGAGGTGAGGGTGTGCGTGCAGGGATGGCAAGGGTTTATGCAGGCTTTTGCTGTTTCTACCTGGGGAAGCAAAATAAAATAATTCTCACAGTGGGGGCGAAAAGGGATGTGGATAGTCAAGTAAATTCTTGAGCCATTTTATGCAACCTGTTTTCACCAACGTGTTATTTTTCTGAGTTTACATGTTCATTGATTTAAATAAGGTATCTCTTGACAGGTTTGCTTCCAGTAGTCGCTAGTTGAAAGATAGTTACTGAATTATAGGCTTTACTTGGGCTACTTGTTTAGCTTGCATCCTTGAAAGCTGGGCAAAATATCAGTGTCTATAAATTCACTCCTGTACTAGGCTTAGGGCAATACAGTAATTCTAATTCTAGTCTGAAACTGCTGATCTGTTTAGTTAAAATCATATCAAATGTAGTAGTCATTGAAGTAGTCATTTTTTTTCCTAGGCAACGTTGCCCACTATTGTTATGACCCACCCCTGAAGGTGAGAGTAACTGAGGTTCTTGTTAATAGGTCCCTTGGGGTGGATTAGAGTGAAACGACACTGAATGACTGGTGTGTGTGTATATACATATATATATACAAATGGTTTATTTTAGAAAAATTTTGTTGTATGTAGCTGTTTCGGTTATTATTAACTATAGTAATATAGCAATATAAAAGTATAAAGATGTCATTTAAGAAAGTATATAAGGAAAAGAAAGAAAGATAATTAAAGGATAAGACTAGACAGTGTAAAGTTGTCACCAGCCGTGGACCCAGTGACAAGACCTGGTTGGTCGAAATGATGGTTGCAGTCTTGATCCATCAGGGGTGGGGGAATCCCCCAAAACACAGAATTCAATTGGTTCAATATACGTTCAGTTCAAATGGGAGCGCCCAGGTACCTCCCTTGGGAGGGAAGTTTTACACTGGGTGTTGCAACACTGTGGATCATGTGCAGTCCTCTGTTGGAAGGCCCCAAAGACCGCTCCAGGGGTCTTTGATGGTTTATGACCCCTTCTAAGAAATGACTGCTGCCTCTCACTTCAGCATAGTTGAGCCAGTTATGCCCCATCAGAAGGGATGAATACCTTCAGGCCTATGTGTGAATGTCCTGGTACTTCCCTGGAGGGGGGACAGTTTGACTCCTAAGCCAGTAGTGGAAGGGAGGACATTGGCATGATAAAAATCATTATCCCACTTTTTATTTGCTTCTTATAGGTCTTCTCCCTTATCTGGCTCAAAATCCAGCTTGTTGCTTAAACAAAGGTTGGTTTGTCGTGGTCATTCTCCACTGGTGGGTGTGCACCACTGCTGTCCTATGCAAATCAGAGGTTTTGTCATCACATACAAAAAACTCTCCTCCTCCCCTTCAGTTATGAGATGCAAACCTGGCCTCAGCAAAGCACTCTGCTGCTTTTGCAGGTAGCCAGTTGTTTGAGTCATTAACCATTAACATCTCTCACATCTATGGAAAGTAAATTAGATAAAAGTGTTATTTTTGTGGTATTAAAAATCAGCACTTCAATGCTATTTTTTCATAACAGAATCATACTTTTTTGGAGGTTTAAAAACTTTGAGTAAGATTTTTATTCTCTGCTAAACTATGAGATGTTTGGGTAACATTTTGGAGAAAAATACAGGGATTGTATGTATATATGTATATGTGTGTGTGTGTGTGATGTAAAGACCACTGTGCAGAGATGCTGAATAGATATATAGCATATATATGTATTTTGTATATACTCACATAGACATGCAACAAAGATGCTTTTAATAGTGTTTTATTGATAAGGAGAACATAATTCCTTAAATACACATGTAGAGAAAAGATAGAGGTACTGTAGAAATACAGCAGTTACATACTGCTATATAAAGTGATGTATGTATATGTGTGCACATGCATACTCACCTGTGTGTGTCAGTTCTGATGCCAATGAATTTATCACCTGGAGCTGATTCTGTTGGTCATCATCTGTTGTTGCACATACAAATCAGAGGGTATCCCAGAGTTGATTCTGTTACTTGCAGAACAGTGGAGAATAGGCTACATGGGAATCCAGCAATCCCGCCATAGTCTGCAGTTACTGAATGTCTCCTTGTGCTTTGAGAGAAGTGCTGAAACTGCTTTTTTTGTCTTTGGCAGTATAAAATGACTTTGTGGGTGATAAGAATCTTTTTTTGATTGCATGAACTAGAGATTAAATAGCTATTAATATAGTAATTACTGAGACATGAATCTAATGGTGTGGTTGTGAAAAGTGTCACAGAGTATCTTAGAGTGAGAAGTGTCTATAATCACTCTTAGATGACTGAAGTACATGC
Source organism: Cephalopterus ornatus (assembly GCA_013396775.1). Lineage (NCBI taxonomy): Eukaryota > Metazoa > Chordata > Aves > Passeriformes > Cotingidae > Cephalopterus > Cephalopterus ornatus. The sequence continues at coordinate 6,726 of VZRE01011771.1, forward strand.
TGCTGCTGCTACTAGATGTGGTCTTGTCTCTTGCACCCCAGCCTTCTCTTGCATACAGTTATGTCCCATCCCCTCTGCTGGCAAAAATTTTCATATAGCCATGCTGCGAGCTGAATCTGTGCGGCCACCTGTGGGAATAGTAACCTGGGAGGAAAAAAAGAGTCAGTCAGACCCTGACCTGACTCACATTGCAGCTGTGATAATAATTGAACAAGGTGAATTGTATGTAGGCATGGCTGAGGACAAGGCAGGCGTGCAGGACTTCCCCCTTGGCAGCACGCCACCTTTAGTTTCTGGATCCAGGGCTGAAGTGACTACTCCAAGTGAGATCAGAAAATGTGTTTTTCATGTTACTCTAACTGGTGACACAGCTAAAAAAGTCACTCTGAAAATTGACTGCAGAAATGGTCCTTCTCTCTTTTAGGATAAAATATAACTCAAATGTTTATCACTGACTGATGTGCCTGTTTTGCCTGGTTTTGTCTTCTTGACAGAATCGAGATCTAAAACAGAAAAATCATTCTAAGTAATTTGTAACATATCCATCATACATAAAAATCAAACCTACTACTTTTGAAGAGCTGCCTGAAGATCACTGCTAAGTGATAGTGCAGACTGTAGTAAATTAATTTCTCAGCAACATGACTTAGGTTTGAAGCATGAGTGAAAGGTGACTCTGAAAGCTGCTGAATTCTCAGGGTCCCCAGGATTTTCACACCCCTCTTTCCATGTGGTGGTGGAAAGCTGCAGCTAGTATGGACTGGCATGTCGCATTCCTCTTTGAGTTTATGGAATGGCAAAAAAGCTGCCAGAATTTTCTTCATGTCAAGGCAAGGATCTGATAAACTGTGCTCCCTTGAAAGTCAAACCTCAACCTCTTGAGTCTTTCCAACCTTTTCTTGTGCATTGTCAACAATATTGTCCTCTGATGAGGAAACAAGGGTAGAGGTTGCAGTCTCCTTATTATCATATTTGCTGGTAACGCTGGAAAGAAGTTTTACTCGTTCCCAGTTAACAGTACATAATGCTTTGAATTTTATGTACTTTTACCTCATTTGTGATAGTTTCTGTTCTGTATTCCTCTTGTTATCCATGCTGATCTTCATACTTAGTCCTGAAAGTCTTTGAAAACAGATGCAAAAGTACTTATGCAGCTTCTGGCCCAGATTAGACCATTGTTGTTCTTTGTTCAAACTCACCAAATCATGATCTACCGTAATTAATTAATTTTTTAATTTGTTAATTTTTTTGTTTTGACTCTGCTATGCTGTACTGTGCCAGGTAAAAACTTGATAAATTCCATTCAATTTCCATGTTGTTATTGAGGTTAAATGACCCTCATAATCCTCACTGCATTTTTTTGCACTTCACTTGTAGCTAGTAGCCTACTTTGTGATGTTTCTTAATTGAATTAGATCTGGAGTCTGCTCCAGATGTCTGGAATTCAGTTTCCTAGGTGTGCTACTATCTTTGATGTAAAGATGTTCCAGTCTCTGAAGTCCTTCATTTGGGTCCCCTGAAGTTTGTGCTTATGACGTTGATAATTGTGTTATGAAAATATTATTCCACTTCTTTGATTTAATTTGTACTGACTCAGTTTTCAATGTTAAACTATTTAAGTCTTCATTACGTGGCAGAATAAAATTTAAATAAAGTAAGTTTTTGTTAGCTCTGGCTATTTGCTATGGAGATTTGTTGGCTGTAACATGGAATAGTGAGTTGCTTTCACCTATATCACTAGCTGTTATTACTTACTATAGTTAGTTCTAATCTTTGTTTTCTCCATAACATTCATTTTCACATCCTATAAATGTAATTCAAGATCTTCCATTGTATTGAGAAAGCTCTTGAGAGTTGTTTACACATCAGAGTTGTTTCCTACTCTGTTGCTGATATAGAGCAGACTGAGGCATGTCATCCTCTGTTACCTGATTGCTGTTCACAGTCTTAATTCTTTTTATTTGCCATATGTTCTCCTGCTACCACAGGGTTTTTAAATCCATACCTGGATTCTCATTTACCCTATGTTTTGTCTTTCCAGTTGTGTTTGGAGTTCTATAACTTTTCAGTTTAAAGCTGTTCTTATCTGTTGTGTCAGCTTTGATCCTAGGTAGCTATTCTCTTGGGTGTTCAAGTCAAATTTACTTCTTGAAAAATTACTTCTTTCAATAAATGTACCTTAACAGGCAAATACTACAGAGACTTCTTACACCACTCATCATTTAGGTATTGGTTAGTCTATTCTCTTATTAGTCATTTTACTCCTTCTCTGGTGACTTGATGTCCCTGAAGTTCACACAAATATCTACTTGTTTGCAAGTATTGCCCAAAACAGATAGTCCTTGGTAATTTTTTTTCCAGTGGGAAGTGGGCAGTATTGGTTTTGGGGGGTGGTAATTGTTCTTCAGCTTTCTTGTGATGTTTCCTAGTTCTGGACCCACCTGCCAGTTGCATCTAACAGACATGATTCCATTTTGGATTTTTTGATCCCCTTCCATGAGCAGACTGTCGGTAATTAGTAAGGAGGTTGTGATCACATGATGCCGTGAATCTCCAGCGTTTTGTTATGAGTGCCATTTTTATTTCTGTCTGGAACTCTGTCCCTTCTATTTTCTTTCAGTGTTTCTGTATACTGCCTTGGTTCTCCTTCAGTTCCCAACGCCTGATATTCTTCTTGTCTTATTTCAGAGCTAGCATCCATTTTCTTCCTTCCTGTTACCCTTATTTTTTAGTTTTTTTTCTTCTCTAGGGTGTATCAAACCTCCCTCTCTATTCTGTTTCATATTCAAAAGTTAATCTAGTCCTTCGATTTCACCTTGTCTTTTTCTTTTGTGGGCAGATATCCTCAGCTAGCAGTTTTCACCTTTTCTTGTTGTGGCATACAACTGAAGGTTTCATGAAGCTCCTCTCTTCTGCTCTGTTACAAAAGACAAGTTGGCTCTAACATCATCAATTGAATTCTGAGCCTTTATGAGCCCATTGCATGTACATTTCCCAGGAGTCCACTGAAGGATAATGGAGATCTCACTGTTTCATTACCTTGTTTCCTTACCTTAGTACACTTCAGGGATAACCATCATCCTTTATTGAAATATAATTGCCTTTAACTAACCATCCTTTCTTGGAGTTGTGACCAGAAGACTTGGTCGCTCATCTGGCATGCACTCTTTTTTTTTTTTTTTTTTTTTTTTTTCTGAAATGCTTGTTTATTAAACTACTTGAGTAGGTTGAATTGACCCCAAAATACTTGCTGTTCTCAAAGATGATGTAATCATTGTCCTGTATGTTACTAGTTGTGCCTTGAAACTTCATAATGTCTCTTGGTAAAGACACTACATATTGTGTATGCTATTGTACATTAAATGAGGTAGGGACAAGTTGTGTCGGTCTTGCTCTACAAGATTTTTTGTTTAATACATATATGACTACATGGTGATTTATTTAAAAACTCAAAACATATTGATAACTTGGAGCAAATGCATATTGCCTGTGTGTGCAGTGGAGGGAAGTCTTTGAATACCAAAAGAAGGATGCTATGGGTAAAGAACATGAGTAAAAAAAAAAAATCAAAAAAAAAGAAAAAAAAATGTTTGGGAAAGAATTGAACGCATAGACATGAATAACAAATCATTTTTTTGTGTGTGTTCAAAAAGTAAGCTTTCTGGAGACCTGTAAGTCCAAGAGGTTATTAACTTATGAAAAAGGAGACAATATAGCTGAAAAATTAAACTTTTTTGTGATTTTTTTTGAATGTATGTACATTTAAGAACTGTGGGAGATTTTTCAAATGGTAAAGCATTTTGAGGGGGGAAAATGTTGGAGGATCTTTATCAAATCTATTTATTGATGTATCTTTCTCAGATCTAGTTATTTATGGATGAAGTCTCTGAGCAAATGGACAAAAAGGACAAGAAATCTATATAATATATAGTGTATATATATATATAGTGTAATATATATAATGCACTCAGGAGCTCTAAAGAAACTGGGAGATGAAACAGCTCAAACATTACTCTATGCCAGTAAATTCAGTGTTAGATAAGCCAGAACAAATATTTTTGAAGAATATCGGTATTAGATGGACAAATAAAAACATGTCCTTGCGATAAGCCTTCATCTTCTGTTTAAGAAAAAAAAAATCAAGTCTGTCAGTGTTTTCTGGATTTAATAAATGTATTTCCCAAAATAGTGTATCAATATTTCTTGCAAAAATCTAAGAACTAAGAAACCGTGGGATAACAGGTAAAATTCTCATATGGACTAATAGTGGATTATAAACTAGGGTAAAGGAGGGCATGGGTAAAACATAATCTGTCACAGTGGAAGGAATTTGCCAGCATAGTCTACTATTCTGTGCTGCAATATGCTCGTTAGCATATTCATAAATGATCAGAAAAAGGAAGAATACTTAGGCAACAAAGTTTGCTGATGATACCATCTACCGACGATAAAGAGCTGCAAAGCAATCCAAGAATGCTATGATAAAACAGCAGATTAAATTCAATGTAGATTAATAGATAATTATGCCCTTGGCAGGGGGGGAGCAAGGAAAGAATGGTCCTAATTTTACATATTCTTAGATGGGTTGTGAGTTGACGATTAGAACCTAAATCTCATTCTGAGTGGTAATAGATAGCCTTATGGAAACAGGAGAGCCGTGCTGACTGGCAGTCAAAAATCAGATGGAATATTATGAATTATTTTGAAAGGAACAGACAACAAATCAGAACCTCATTATAGCACTTTGCAAACTCATCATGTACAATCATTGTGAATATAGTATGGAATGCTCATTTTTCAAATTAAAAAGATTATTATCAAATGAGAAAAAGCATTTGAAAAGAAAAAAAATGGAGATGGGGATGATGTAAGAATGAAGTATTCGAGTTTCATTTTTAAGTAGAACATACAAGAAAATCAAAAAATATGAACTTGTTTGCCCATATGATGTGGCTGAAGAGCCGTTCTCATTTTCTTTTCCTTCTGGCTTTCTTTTTGGTTTTCTTTTTGGTTTTCTTTTTGGTTTTCTTTTTGGTTTTCTTTTTGGTTTTCTCTTTGGTTTTCTTTTTCGTTTTCTTTTTCATTTTCTTTTTCGTTTTTTTCTTTTTCTTTTCCTTCCGTCATCCTTTTTCTTTCCTCTTCTCTTCTTTCCCTGTTTTGTGTTTAATTTATGGGCAATACTTGAGAGCAAAGTATCAAAAAAGAGGCTACTGCGTAGCCCAGGACTAACACTTGACAAAAGTGACTTTTTATTATGAAGGATGCAGGTTTAGGCATACGTATGTGGAGTGCATGTGTTGTCCTGTGATCCTGCCATCATGATGGAGGATCCAAAATACTGCAGGGATGAAAGCAAACGTATGTAACAATGTTGATGTCCCCAGAAAGAACATGGAGATGATCATGTGGCACATTCTGGAAGACAAAAAAATGTGCACACAGTTTAAGAAGAAATAAAAACTGTGGTGGATTTGTATCACTTCGCAAGAGTTTACAGGAACTCAAAGCATATGCAAGTATGATAACAGCATTCCTAGATTAAAAAATCCCTCATAAAGAAAATGGATAATATTATAATATTAATCTTAAATGTTTTTTGTTTGTTTGTTTGTTTGTTTGAGTTGAATTGAGCTCCAGCACATAATCCACAATGAGGCCAAGCACAAGCATTGAAACAGAGGTAGCCAAAGAAGATGGATACACTTTAGGACAAAGGCTTCTGAACATAATATCCTAAAGAAATGTGGTAAATACAATTCTATGTGAACAAAAGCAATATGAAAATGCAAAAAAACAGTGAAAATATGTAAAGGGCTCAGCATGAAAAAAATCTTTGTTATGGTAAAATAATGGCAAACCCTTTTCAACAGGAGTGGGTAATTGCTGGAAGAATGAGGGAATTTGAAGAAATATTTGAGGGCTTCATCCTGGAAAAAGAAAGGAAGTTGCACAAATAGCTACATTGCCTCAATTCTTTCATAATTTGTGTCCAGCAGCAGGTTGTGATATGCCTGTTGCTCTGCAGGGCTTGGGGAAGTGATCCATAGAGTGGATGCAGTTGCTGTTCTCAATAAAGTGTTTTCTGAATTCATACATCCTTAATAACTATTTATGTAAAAAGAGGAATATTTTCAATACTGCAGTTGGCAATATACAGTAGGTAGTGCTTGATGCTCAATGTCTTGTTGTTTGGTTGGTTGGTTTGGGTTTTTTTTTAATTTTTCTTGATGCAGCAATAGACATCTGGCAAGCATCCCAGGAGAAAGAGGTGCTCTACAAACATCTGTATGTTTTCAGCAGTCTGTTTGAAAAACATTGTTTCTTCAGAGTACTGTATTAGTTGTCATTGGCATCCAGTGCATTTCGCAGTGAGGAGTGATAGAAAGTTAGTCTTGGAGTGAGCGCTAAAGGTGTGTATACTGAACCTTTTCTTTGGATTTAGGACAAAACTCTAGAAATGTTTTGCTACAGAAAGGAGGCTTTCAAAAAAGATAGAGCCCTAAGCTAAAGTGAACGAAGGAAAGGTATGCACTATCTCATCTAACATCGTCCCTTGGAAGGGTCAATCATGCTTTAAAAAGACTTCAGATAAACAGTGATATTGATGCTATTAGGGCTTGCACCATAAGACAACATATATAATAATACCTTTGAAATGTATTAAAACTACAGGCAAAAAACCAAAGCAGGAAAATTCATCTGGGGAGCTCAGGCAGAAAAAATATCCCATGCAGTAAAGTGAACAGAGTTGCTAGCCTTGACTGCCCATCTGTTCTTTCACTCCTCTGAGAAAGCAATCCCTTAGCATGCTGTCACTAAAAAGGTCACCATAATCAAATCCAGTTGGGCTTGCCCTTGTTTAATTTAATAATAGTTTCTATTGGGAGATTAGGCTATTTGCAGTGAAGTGTGGGTGCAGCTATTCCACCATAGGATTGTGAAGATAGTAAAGCCCCTCCTTGAGTTGAAGAGGAACTCAGGGTCAAATTGACAGTATTCCAGCTAAAGATGGATAAAGCAAAGCTTGGTTTGCTGTCTGCTACCGCCTTTTTGTTTAGTTCAGAGAACTGAAAATATGCGTGTCTGCAGAGTTAGAATGCTATAATCCAACTGCATATGTAGATAGGCAGAGCAAAATGAAATCCTCGCTATTTTGGTGTTCAAGAGAGACCCATAATTCATAAAAACAATGCTGTTCTATGATGTTAGAGAGCTGAATGATTCAGTTAGTAGTGGAGAAACAGAAATGGTTTGAAATATTGTGTTGGAAAAGATAGCATTTCTTATATATCAGCATGTGCTGCAGAGAAGTAGATATTATCTGCTATGCATTCAATAAGAGATGAATTAGTGATCACTCAACCAGCCCTTCTGATCAACAAAAATGTTAGAAAATAGCTGTAGTGGGTAGGGTGTCATTGGGGTAAGGAGGGACCTGCTAGTTAAAAACAAGTCCTGTAGCTTCTACAACAGTTTTGGAGTGTCATTTTCTGAAAATGAAATGAAACAATGACTTACCACTGTGTGATATCACAGGAAATCTCAGAGTGTTAGATAGTGGCTTATTTAATTTTTTTATTGGGAAACAAACATATGGGAAAGACACCTCAAACTGCCTTTGCAAGAGGTATTTGGAAATGGTTGTTGAATAGCTTTAGAAACTCATATAAGCTATAGCCAATCAGTTAGATCTCATACATTAAATGAAACATGCTTTTGCCAGGCTGCTCAGCTCTGAACATTAGAAACCTGAAGGTACAGAATGCTTTTCTCTCATTGTCCCAATGAATATTTCAGGTCGGAATAACTTACACAGGAAAAGTTGCAGAGCATCTCAGCAGAATTACCAAGGACTTTGTGTTGCGGACATTCTGCAAGGAATGGTTAGTGAGTTCAGATCTCCTCGAGCAGACAGCTGTTAAGTAGGCTCGTGCACGTAATGAGTTGGCTGTTGTAAATCCAGGGTTTCTGTAGAAAAAAGAGTCATCTCCTTTGTTTTGTGCCTCACTCTAGCTCTCTGATGCATTGCTTTGCTGCTTTCACAACTCTTGCGGTAAAAATAAAATGTTTCTTGTCAGAGAAAATGAAATATTTTATTTTGTCCCAAAATGAAAGTAGCTTTGCTTTTCCATATTATTGAGGAGAAAACAAACATGTTCCTACCTGCTACTGTCATGATGACTTTTTCATTTTACTTGGTCAGGTTTTTATTTTCATTCTCCAAGCAGAATTCCATTGTTCTCTCAGCTCTGCTCTTTGTCTTTTAGTGATCAGCTGCTCCCCACTCGTTTGTGGAATGAGGGGCTGAGCTTTAATATGCGCCCTGAGCTCTTACATGCCGGGGGGAAGGGACTGTGGTCATCTGCATGCTGCTGAACTCAGTGCAGTGTAAAACAGTGTCCACCTCTGCACAGACACTTTCATATAGTAGAGACAAGGTAGAGGGTAAAAGGAATTACATGGTACTTTCAACTGAAATAATTAGGCCTGCTCAATTGGAATAAGAAACATATAAATTGAAAATAAGTGTATTGATGGGATTTTTAGCACTGTTTAATAGCATTAATGTCTTATCTTTGTTAAAGTTGCATGGTTCTGATTGGAATCAGAGTCTATAAATGTTCTTTGGATCAGTAAAACTGCAAAATGTATATTAGCAAATTCTGACTGAGCAGTCAGGAAAGGTAGAATAAATACAGAAAATGATGATCAGTCAGTATTCAGCTTCTGCCTTAAAATGTAGCTACTGAAACATGGGGATACTGATTACCTGCTTTTTTTTTTCCCTCAGATATAACCCATGTCACACAGGTGACTTCAGAATGAACCTAAGCTTTGACAAGGATAAATTGCACTTTAATTAAATGTGACTGTTTTGATATTTCTGCAAAGTAATTGATTTTGTGTTAGAAAGGACCATTAGATCATTTAGTTCAAGATGGCAAGGTAGCACAACCCCTAGATCATTACATGTATAGAGCTTAACAACTCATAATTTATTATACTCTTTCAGAAGTGTAGGCAACCTACATTTCAAAACTGTAAGAGGTGATTCAACATTTTATCTTGTTGTTAAAAAAGGATGACTTAATTCCATTTGAATTTACTTAGTGTTAGCGATCAGTTATGGGTTCAACTTTTACTCTTCTGCACTAAACAGTCTTTTAAACAGTTTGTTTTAGTTCGTGTAATTGTTCACTCTAATGAAATCCCTACTTAATCTTCTTTCGATAAACTAAACTGATGGAACTTCTGAATTAATTTAATGTGATTCTTAGTTCAGTCTAAATAACTTTTGCTCTTCCTATGTATATATATAATAATCTATATATTACTTCATAGACTAGAATTACAGTATTTTCACTGTAGTTCTTATCAAGGACTCGAAGAGGTGAGGTGTATATTCGTATTCTTGCATACTGCTGTTCTGTTTGCATATATTCACAGTAGCCTTTTTTGTGGCAGAACTGAGGTGGGAGTTTGTGTTCAGCTGTGTGACAGTTATTTAGGCGTCACAAAGGATGAAGTCACTGGTTTCCTGAATACAGTCTTTGTGTCAGGTGATCACCAGGGTAGTCCTTGCTTCTATATCCATGACCATACATTTGACTGTATTAAGGTGTGTGCTATAAGAATGGGCTTAAGCTTACCAAATTAATTTTCAGATCACTCTGCACAATTGCCCTCTCTACCTTACTTAATATTCTGCAGACTTTGGTGGATTTACAAATCCAATAATGAATCTGTTTTTACTAAATTCCAGATCATTTGCAAAATATTGAAAGGCATCAAGCTGTATAACACACAAAATCATTACCATTTGATGATTTTTAGTTACTATTTAAGTCACTAAATAGTTACTATTAAAATTCCATTAGTTATTCAGATCTTTATATATTAATGTGATTTTGAGTGGCAGAACAGAATGCTAGATCCTTTTGCCCCTTTGAAAAAAATATTTTAGAGACCTCTCTGGATACCCAAGACCACTCAAAAATCACTGAGAGAGGTTTTGTGATGACATCAGTCAGCTCTCTGAGGATTCTTGATGAATCCCATCAGGCCCCATAGATTTGTAGGGATGGAGCTGGAGCAGTGGATCCCATACAAATTCAATTGATCATCCTTGCAATCATGTTCCTCCAGCCCAGGGCGCTGAGACCCCCTTGGTCTGTCGTCTGTGTTGAAGCCAGAGGCCAAGAAAGCCTTAAACACTGCTGCCTTGTCTCTGTCCCTGTTTGTGAGGTGACCATCCTCATCTTTGGATGGGCTGATGTTATTTCTACACTGCCTTTTGCCATTAATATATTTGAAAAAACTCTTTTTATTGTCCCTAACATTTCAGCGAAGTTTGAGGTGAAGTACCTTTTCCCATATCCATTGTCACCAGGTTTCCTCCCCCATTCAGTGTCAGGCTTACTTTTTTCCCCTTCTACTTCTTTTGCTCTTGGTAGGCCTGTGGAACCCTTCTTATTGTCTTTCATGTCCCTCACTAGATTTGACCTGAGGTGGCCTTTGTCTTTCCTAATGACATCCTTGTGTACTCAGTACTTACATATTTCTCCTGTATGATCTGACCCTGCATACTTCTCTTGCACAGTTCCTTTTTATGTGTAAGTTTAGTCAGGAGCGCCTTGTTTATCTGCATGGGTCTCCTGCCACATTTGCCTGACTTCCTACAAGTGGGGATGGACTATTCTTGAACCTGGAAGTTATATATTCCTTGAAGGACATCCATTCCGAAAGCATTTGTAAATTTGGTTTGAAACAGCAAAGGAGAGACTTGGAACTGCAAATAGTGGAGGATTGGAACTGTTTTAAAGTTAGGTGTTGTCAATTTCTGGGTGAACTGTAAATACTACAGAATTACTATTTCCTTTCGGTTCTCTCTGCACATGGAAATATAGAGGTATGTGGAAAAACATAAACTGAAAGAATTTGGGGAAGCAGATCCAAATTTATCTGTGAAGTTTTGTGTTTGAACAAAGAGCATGAAAGTAGGGTAGCTGGAAATTTAAATGTACTGTAGAAAATAATCTTTGATCTTACTGAATTTCTCTAGGTATGATGTAATTCCTGACAGGCCTCCAGGTCAATTAATGTGCCTTCAACTCCAACAAATGCCGCTATCTAAAATACAAGATAACTTCCATGTTGTATAATAACATAGTTGATTCTTCTGATTGCCATTGTCCCCATCAAGCAATCATTTCCTGTTTTGCAGATCTATATAAGACAGCATGCAAAACTGCATTTCACTTTGCATTAATAGGAAAGATAACATATTTTACATGTTGCATTTTCAGAGATAGCAAGGGAAGAATAACCTTTAACATTTTGCCTTCCTATGATGGTCCTCAGTGCTCAGCTGCTAAAGTTTGGGAAGGGAGATTTTCTATAATTTCTCTATTTTAAAATTAGGCTGCAGTATACTTTGACATTAGTTCCATGGAAACAGATTAGAAGTATCAAATATTCCAGTCCTGCAATATAGCAAGGGAAAAAAAGAGTGCTTGTTGAAGAAAAAAAAGTACACTTTTTATGTTAGGATTTCATTTTAATAAATAATTAATTCAGTAAAGAGACTTGAAAATTGAAAACCTTCTCTCAGTGTATTTTAGATACTGCGTATAGCTGAGAAGTGTGTATGCTTCAGTGAAAATGTTAGGAGCTTAGAGAAAGTTGCATGAGAAAGTTCATTTTGGATGTGCTGTTTCAGCTCAGGCTCCCTCTTTGGCTGAAGGTTTATGCTTGTTCAAGATATTCTCTGTTTCTCTTTTCCATTTAATTCCATTCTTGTAAGTGCATTGGCTTTATAATAACGATGGCTAGAAGACAGCCAACTCTATCATTATTCAAATATGAAAGTTCCCTAAGGAGAGCAGGATGTGCCAGTAAGACGAGGTAATGGTCTGTTTTGTTTTATCTGATCGTTTTAGCACCTTGCAATTTACTCAGCCATCAGACTAGCCAAAAAAAGTGTGAGTCTGAAAATCAAAAAGAGGGGGAAGTAATCTGATGCCGTTGGTCTTACGTATTTTGGCAACAGACTGTGAAAATGTGAAAGAATGTTCACTAGTGGTTTGAATGAGTATGTGGAAAGATGCGGATCTGAGTTACCTTTTTAAAAGGAAAATAAAACATTCTTAACACAAGGAGACCTTTTTAGTTTTTCCTGGTGTTAAAATTATTAGCAGCTTCAGGCAGTCCTCATTGGGGAATTTGGAACCTACTGCCTGGTCTTTTAATCAGATTAGTTGCTGATATTAGAAGGAACAAATGATACTTGGAGGAACTGTGTGCAGCTTATGACAACAAAAGGCTGAACTGGCAACATGTGGCTAACAGCTCGCAGACATCTGATATAAGCCGTTTTCCTGAGGAATTAATTTTTGTTGAATATATATTCCAAATCTTTCCTTCTCCAGTGTAGGCACTTGCTAGAAATTAAATAAGGAAAAAATAAATGCTGTATCAAAGTTTCAGCGTTAACTTGACAGGAAAGGAAAAACACTAGGTTTGGCCTTTTTAATTTTTCTTTATAATGTCTTAAGAGGGACTGATGGTCTGTTGGTTCTGGGCTTTTTGCGAGGGAGGCAGAGATGAGAAGAATTAAATTTTTTTCCTGCACTATTTTTATCCTTAAAACTATTGAGTATATTGTGGCATCATTAACTGATGGCTGTGATCCAGTGGCTTTGTGTTGCTCCTGGGGAATGAAACACCTCTAAGTATGGCAAAAAATAAATAAGTAAAAATTCTGGTGGACAATTTTCCATGGGTAGTGGATTTCTTCAGTGGTGCAGCGCTGACACAGTATTTCCAGTTCTCACTTCTTTCCAGCCAGGGCTTGAAGAAGCGAACAGAATAGACAGAATATAGGTGCAGGCATTGACTATTGCAACTCATGAAGAAGGCTGAAAGTTATAGTGCATTGAATTTCACTTCTCTCCTTTGTTTTCCTAGTGCTCACTCTACAAGGAAGTGATATGGGAGGCTGTTTTTTTTTCCTAATCCATAACTGAATGGATGAGAAAGAATTTTGTTTTATGTACCAGTAGTAGACTTGTTCTTGCTGAGCATCTGTGTTCAATTTGTATGTAGCTCAAAAATTGATGCTTCAATTTCAGCTTGTCTGTTGGACAGGTTGTTTGGACTTTGAAATCATCATGTGGTGTAAGACATAATACATTGTCTCATGTATTTTACCTCTAATATTGGTTATCCAAAAAATACACAAACGAGAAATAGTTTTGAGACAGCCTAGATAATATATTAGAACCTACCCACATGTCCCTTTTTGGCTGCAGTAGTGCTAATCCAACTGTTCTTTCAGCAAGTGACCGGTCACCAGGGAAGAAGCTATAAGATTGCACGGGCCACCTAGGAGTTATATGTGCAGTTCCATTTGGAGTGCAGCCTGGTGTTTGTTTTGCCCATGCCATTATTGAGGTTTCTAAAGCATACTGTTCTTGCCTTCCTGATAAAAGCAGTTCTCCCTTGATATATATTCAAAATATGGTGTCACATAATCTTTTTAATCCTTCTAAGTGTTTAATATAGTGTTATCTTAGCAACTTGCATTATGTTGTTGTTCTGCTGTGAAATGAGTAGGTTAGGCTCGTAACTGGTGGTGTTTCATTTGAAGAAGTATTGGGCAGGAGTCAGCTGCCCTAACATGAGCTTTCACTGACAGTTCTGATGCCTTTACAGTTGCACTCCTGTTGTTCTCCAGAGAGGTACAGATCACTTCCAGTCCCTGGGCCGTATCTGCTGATGTGTCAGGTACTTAAGGTGTTTGAAACTGCACTTGTTGCCTCTGTTTAGCAGCAGGCATTCATCTCTAATGTCAGCGACTTCAAATCTAGTTGGTAATCTCAATTTTCAAAAAAATGGATGTCCTGAACAAGGAGAAGGACTCGAAAGTCTGAAGTAATGTATTTATGTTTGCTTCAATGGCAGTGTAGGAATAAACTGATACTATTGTAGAAAGTAAGGAATAAAATAAGGCAAGAAAAGAAAAATTGAAATGGGCAAAGAATGTAAGTAAAAGATTGAAGAAAATTTAAAAGATCATTCATAAACTTTAAGGCAAACCCCAATTCTGCAGGAGTTCTATTATCAATCAGTAAAATGATTAAATTAATGAAGACTCATAAATTACTTAAATTCTGAAACTTTTTAGAACTCTCCCTTTAATAAGAAAAATAAAAAGAAATCCTCAGAAATTTGAGTTACTTGAGATTTTCTTTGGAGAATAACATTAAGAGTAATCAAACATGCAGAAGATAGACTGTACAATTTTAATTGACCTTTTCTGTCTCTTAATTCTATAGCCTTTTGATCAGAAAATAACTGATAAAGAGCAAGAAAATGCCAGGAGGTATATGCACGTATAATCTTCTGCTCTAGATACTGATCTTAAACAGTTAGAAGTTAAAACTCACCACAAGAGCCTCTGACAATTATTTGGGAAGCCCTGCGAACTGCAGATCCACTGCCTCTGTTTTCAGTGTAACGTTAGTCTTTAGGAGAGTGCCATCCCCAGGAAGCTCATCAGTGGTCTGGAAAACGCTGAGGCTTGCACAGCTACGGCAAACTCTTCAGACACCTCTAGTTCCCACAGATGGTCCACCACAGAGGATGAGCTGTCTTATAACTTGTGCTGCTGAAGAGAGCCATCCCTGTTCAAGCCTTCCACACTGCTGTCTCCCGCTCAGTTTAGACAAGGACACGATTGTTTGCAGGCAGTTACACAAGCAGAGAACACCAAGGACGTGGGAATGATCTCCTTCACTGGAGACAGGGACTCACCGTGGCAGAAACTTCCAAGAGCATAGCTGTGAGGTAGTAGCGGTCTAAAAAGGTTTAAAAGTCTGCACTGGTAGAGAGCTGCTCTGGGGACTTGAAGGTGTTTCTGTCTTGGATTTCAGGGATTCCAGGAGATGTGAGGTAATGTTTACAGTGGTAAATGGACTGAAAGCAATATTGAAGTAAAACTCCAAAACATGTAATTGCCAGGGTCTGGGAACACAACAATCTGTTTTGCTGCTTCCTGGCTAGTGATACTGTGCAGCTCCAGATATTGCAGGCACATGTGTAGCTTCTTCAGAATGCTCGTTGGCATCTTGTGAGCTCTTTTACAGAGATTTCATATTTTTCACTTTAAGGTTCCATTTCTTGATGCTTCTTTAGGAGTTGACAGGTCCAAGTTCACCGCCCATTCTCCTGTACTGTTACCATGATTCGTGATTTCCTCCTGGCAGCAATACTTCAGCTCAGCTCCCTGAAGATGTTTATCAAGTCTGCAGTCTCTACCATTCCATAGACTGCTTTGCTTTACCATTTGACATGGTTATTAATTTGTTTGTTTTTGTGTTTTGGTCGTTTTTTTGATACTAAATTGTATTAGTCAACTCATTAGAAGGCTGCTTTGCAGCCCACAGACTGAGGTTTTACACCATGCCAACAAGGGGATATTTTGCTTTTATGAGGTATTTTTGGGTTCATGAAGGTGAATAAATTATTTTGGTGTGTTAAAGTTGCCTGTAGTATTAGGCCAGTCCAACGAACCAGGGAGTGAACCAAACTGACAGACTTTGTTAAGCTTACCTGTGAACTTATGTCTATTTCTGCATAAATGACAAGGGCAGCAGTTCCCCTGCTGTCCGTGATGTACACGGAAACAGGATTAAAGGGAAGAAAAGAAACTCACTCCTTTGACAATGAATTAAGGATGCTGATTAACTCCATTTTGTACAAAAGCTTAGGACTATAATGTAGTGATGTGATGATAAGTTTTGAAAGTGATAGATTTTCTGATGTTTATATAAAAAAGTGTTTCTTGGGCAATATAAAAGTAAACTCCATCACAAGTCCACATTATGATGCATGATTTTTATGGTTTATAACACATTTTTGTTTTTTGTGGAGTTGATTTTTAATTAATATCTTCTACAGAAAACAATTACATGTGAGATGTCAAGCAGCATTCTTTCTAAATATTGTAATTTTATGGAAGCCCTTATAAAATATTTTTGAGAACCATTGTGACTTAAGAACTTAACGGGAAAGGTAAATACCTTTAGCAGAGATAAATAACTTCAGCAGTGATGTGTAAATGTGCACTTGCAATTAGGCTGATCAATGTCTGTTATTAATGAGCATATAAGTAAGCAAACAACTTCTGTGGCTTTATTTAATGTGGCCATAGAGAGCAAAAGTAACTAAAACTAATTTTCCACCTTATCTGTGTAGAAAGTAATTGGTCTGAAATTGCAGGGCTTATGGTAATTGCACTCTTCCCCAATGATATTTGTGCTTTTATCTTCATGAACATTGGTTTGGGGTTTTTTTTCCATTTGAATAAACAAAGGAAACAAGATGAAAAATGTCACTACTTAATCCATTCAGCTTGTTTGTCTACTAACAAGTGCTTTCCACCTGTCTTAGAAGAACTTCATATGAAGGGATAATACAAATCAGTTAATCTTATAATCTATGTGATGTCTCTTTTCCTGTCTTTGAGGGGATTTTTTTGTTTTCTTTAGTGGCCTACTGTACTTATTCAAAGTCTATGAGTTTTTATGTGCCAAGGAGGGATCTGTGTGTATGTGTGTGTGTGTGAGTGCCTGACAGTGTAAATCAAGAGTTTATGGCTAGGGGAGTGGACAGTAGCAGCAAAACCAAATAGTGCCGGGTGGACGGTTGGCCTAGATGATCTTGAAGGTCTCTTCAAAAGTTGATGATTCTGTGATTCTCTGTTGAAATACTTTTTATTGTATTCCTGTGTCTTCATTTACTGATTTCATAAGATGTCCTAAAAATCTCATTTGTTCCCACCAACTAAGACTAATAGGTCATCACATCCTTTGCAAAAGCTCCTGATCATTAGAAGTGTAACTGCAAGGATGTACACTGTCCAGGGATGATAAGCATATTACCACTAATCTCATCCTTGTCTATATTGTGCTATATGATATGCGTACTTGTCTCGCTGATTCTTCTCTTTCTGTGTGTGTGTGTGGTGTGTTACATGCATGGGTGAACTAGCTATTTCTCTCTCACTGTGCATTTATCTCAGCAAAATAGTACAGGTTCCAAGGGTAGCTGGCTTTTCTTACACAATACACTAAAAGTGATGCAAGCAATTGCTGCGTTAATTGTCAGGCTGAAGTTATTAAGAATCAGCCTTAGGATGAGAAAAGTACATATAAGCTATAATGTACTTTACATGCGATAAAATTGCAGCTACAACTTAATAAAATTCTCATGTTTTGAATAGTTCCTGACCTGAGAACATAACACAACAATTAAGTGCTAGAGCCGTGTTGGATGAAGCATATGCAGCTAACTAGACAAAAACATTTCAACAGAATGTAAATACAACCTTAGTACTAATAAGGATAGAATGGAAAGAGCTCATGGCGATATAAATAGAGCCTACAGATGATATATTTAAAAAAAAAAAAAAAGGAAAAAGAAAAAAAAGCTATGCCTTTGGAAGGCTAAGCCATCGATACAAATGCTTTGCACACTCACCAAAAGCCTGTGCAAAATCTGGTTGCAATAACTCCAACTAGGATAAGCAGGGAGCGGGTTTTCAGCAATTGAAGGGAAATAAAAACTTGATAACTGAAATTATTTATTTCCATATATTTTGGGAAAAAATCAAACAACAGTTGAATGAATAACTTTCTGGCTTTTTCTCATTCAGTTCACTAGATAAAATGACCATTCATTCCTTGTTTTTTGAGCAGTTTTGCACTCGAAGTTTTACACCTCTATGGAAAAAAAATGGCCTGCTTGAAAAATAGAAGAGAAATGTAATTCAATCCGTGTCTAAATTTCCAATAAATAATTAAAAAATAAAATGTTTGGAATCTGTCAAGTACCGAGAATATGATTTTGACTGTGGTTCAGTCTTGCACAGTTCACAAAAATACAGAATCCTGTAACTTTTTTTTTTTCAAAATTTAAATGGTTCATAGAAAAATAAAATAATTTTTAGTATTGTCATTTAAAAATACAGCGTTAAGAAGAAGTACTCCTGAAGAAAAATGTCACTATTTAATAATATGTCACATCTGGACTTTAATGAAATATTAATGCTAAGTTATGATAAGAAGAGTACCTCTTTTCCATCTTTATTTTATCTAAATTGTTTAATATTTAATACTTTATAATAGAAAGATAGAGTACACCAAAGTGGAGTTTGATACTGTTTTATTATGTATGATTTTATTACCAGATAGGAGTATTTAAAAATGTTTAGAATATTATAGGATGAGATACAGAATATTTAAAGCTATATAATGCATTCTGTTACAGATGCAGAAATCCGTGATGTTCCTTGCCAAAGGAGACTGGAGATGTAGACTCAAAATGTGAAGAAATATTGATGTCGATGGTCCTTATGGGTCCCTTCTAACTTGAAATATTCTTTGATTCTATTTCATTGTTGCCAGAGATATATCAAGGAAGTTTTTTTTTGCTTTTGCTTTTTATTAGGAAAAGTGGTACATTGAATAACATGACAGATACAAAGTGTAGCATAAAAAAGTCTTAAGCCTTATCAAAATGTTAAAACATCGTATCTAAAACCGGATGAAGCGTATGATTGACAGTTGCATAGAGACAGCTTTACATGTGGAGTGATCTTACTAACTATATTGTCAACTGAAAATAATAATCAAATACTGAGACAAAAAGTTTATTTAGTTGGTGCTATATAATTTCATTTTAATGGTGTATGCTGTTGGACTTTGCTGACTTTGTTCTTCACCGCAAAACAAAACCGGGTAACTTCTAACCAAAGGCAGTACTAAAATATCACAGGATGCACAGCGGGGTTACGTAGACATTATTTTCCACATCAAACGGAGATTTGGAGATTTTGAAAAATATTGAGAGAGAACACAGCTTGGAAACGAGCTTGGAAATATGTCAGGTGGCCACAGGCACACATCAAGGAAACAGAAGGGTTCTTATGAATTCGATCACTAAATGGAATCTAGCCATTGAATGCTTGGCAGTTTCTCTTTCAACATTTTCTAAGTACTCCGACATAATGTCATGTAGTAGTATGCAAATCTATGAACTTTTAAGTTCTTGGAATAGGAATCAGAAGTAACCGTGCAAAGCCAAATTGTAGTCATGCGAAAGCAAATTTATGACAAACCAGTGACCTCATGGTCTCCTTTGAATTAGTGGAGGATACATAACTTGCATACAGTTGAGACATTGCAGATCTTTGATAAAAGCAAATATTTCTTTTACTTGTTTCACATCTGCCTTTCCACACTGTTTTGTGGTTTAAGTCTGATATATCACACAAACCAATGTTTATTGTCTTCCTGTATTTCTCTGTATATCTAATCCCTCTGTTTTCTGCTACTGAATCTTAGATTGTATCCTTTTGGGAACAAGGACCATCTTTTTTTTCTGGTTTTACTCCCTATTTGAAGCACATCGGCAATACCTGACATAAGAATTGATGGTGATTTGGGTTCAGAACCCCACCAATTCCCATTTTAAGTGAATCTTCCAACTTGAGATGTGTTTCTGTGCTTGCACTGAAGTAATTTCTCTAAATAGAGAGTCATTGTTAAAGCCAGAGACAAAAGTACAATTCAGTTAACACCTTAAAAGTATGATTTTTCTGTTACCAAAACCAAATGTTGCAAGTCTAAAACTGAATTGGGGGAAAGATTCTTTCCATATATTACTTACATCAATAAAATTATGTCATAAAACGACTTTTATATGTGGATTCTAATAACTCTACTGACAAATTATTTTAAGTTACTATTTTCTCAAAGGTACCTATTCATTAAACACATAATGAAGCTGAGTCACCGGTACACTTCATTAAAAGACAGATTTAAAACACTAAAAAATATATTTCGTAGATGGATAAATGCCTAGGGAGACTTTTCAGGAGTGCTAAAACAGCGTGCTTGAAACATCTTGAGTCATCTAGATAACCTTACTGTACAACCAGAGGTGAATAGGTAATTGAGAATAGAGTTAGAGAAACTCAAGACTGTAAGCTTAATAGTATTTTAATAGAAAATTTTACACATGTAGTCAGAGAACAGCTAGGAAATCCACCATCTTGCAAGGATTAGCATTAAATAGTGTGAATGAGCCTAGAATTTCTGTTGTGATCAAAAGAAAATGACAACTTTTTTAGATAAAAGGAGGAAGAAGCTTTGAGCTATTTCCTAAGCTAATATTTCTGCCCTTATTTTAAACATTTGATCTCCACAGCCTAAGATCTTACACTCTGGGCAGTCTTAAGCTCCCTGAGGAGTCAGAAATGGCTAAGTGTGCTTCGAGCATACCTCATCCGCTCCCCCAGCTACCTTGAGTTTAGCAACAAGGGAGCAAAAACCACCCTTATGCTGACATTAACTTTTGCTATGCCTGATGAGTAATAAAGTGCCTTTCTCAGAAGAAGAAAGGGTTCTTTTATTCTCAGCTTGTGGGAGTTTGAATTCAGTAGTGAGACTGATACTGATTTTAATAGTCAAAAATATCTAAATGTATTACACAATTTCTAATAAAAATATTTCTAAATGGGTAGTAGGTTTGCTTTGGTGCATTTTTTTTGTGGTTGTTGTTGTTTTTTCTCCCTACTGTTTCATAGTCAAGAATTGCTATTTAAATAATCTTGACCTAATGTGCCTACCAAATCAAAAACCACAAATCCTTAAGAAAAAGCAGCCTGATTACAATGCTAAAATCTGAGACTTCAGAATTTCAGTGTTAAGGAAACAGGCGATGGAGGAGAGGAAAATCATTGCTTACTTGCAGCAGGTTGCAGTGTTGGGTCGTTCAGTAATCAATAATGAAATGGGTAGCACCCTCAATTGCACATATTTCATTCTTAGTGTAAGCTCTCTTGTCCTCCTTAGGGATTAATAGTTGTACGGAGGGTCTCCTTCAGCAATCAAGTGCTTTTTCACATGAACCTTTCCTCTGCCACCTTCTGGGAGTTTAATGTGCTGGCTGATTTAACTTTTCGGGAGCTGGGCACAGAAAATGAACTTATTCCACTAAAGACTAAAATCCTTAAGTTATTCTTTGTCTTTAATACAGAGTTTTTCTTGTGTGTATATCCAAGATTAATAACTTTCTAGTGATTTGACCATTTCCAAGTCTGTATGGTAGTCCTTCTAGAATAACTACTACTTGAAACCATAACAGAATAAAACAGGATGTAACATCCTGAAATATTAAATATTTATCTTCTCATGGACATAAAAACATGTATGTAAAACATTGAAAGGCTGTGACTGAAAGAAAGACTCGCACTCTCTCCTGTGTATATTTTCATCTTCTACGTTCTGTATCTCCAGTTAATTCTGGGCTGGTATATTGGAAAGGGAATGTGGTATTTTTGACATTCATATTACAGGTGAAAATTTTTAGCTATAAACTGTGTCATACAGGAACACTAGCAGCATTTTTGCAGCATTTTTTTCAACTACTGAATTTGGTGCTATGCTGACAAAATGGCTAATGTGATCCTTAGGTATGAGCACAGGGGATCAATAAGTAGGTGATTTTTACCTCTTTAAACCAAGTCAGTGAGACAGATATTGAGAAGCTAAATATGGTTCTGTTCCTCACAGTCTGACTGTGGTCATATTTTAAAAGTGGGGCTGGGGCGTAAATGAGCTGCGAAAATGATGTAAAGGCTTTTGGAGGGCAGACCTAGAAACCTCCAGCTGTTCAGCTGAGAGAAGGGAAAACAAAAGGTTGCGGTAACTTGATTACTGCATGTAAGTATTTCTGAGATGAAAAAAATGCTGGCTGTTGAAGAGATCATCATTCTGGCTGGAAAGGCACAATGAGAGTGACTCTCGGAGAGCTGCTGCTGCACAGAGAGAGAGTGTAAGCCCTGAAATATACTACAGGTTGAACGGGGTTCTTCACCTCATGCATCTTGGCAAGTCCTAGGGCAAATAACTCTGCAATTGTTGGGTAAACGTTACTTTAGCCAAGATGAAGTTTTTCAGTCCAGCATAGGATAGCTGGAAGATACATAATACATGCTAAAATAAGTCAGGCTAAGTGGATAAGAGATCCCTTCAGGGCTTAAACTCTGATAATTTCTTTGAGGACATTTTAAATTTAAGATTCACCCTTGGCTCCTCAAAAGACAGTCACAGATCCTGGTTCTATTCCTGTCTTTATCTTTTATCAGTAGTTTAAGAAGCTGAGATTATTGCCTTTAGATCCAGGATACCCTATTTCTTTATATTTTTTGAAGATAAATTTTCTTAAAATACCCCTCTGAGATCACTGTTCCTATCATTTGCTCATTTGACTGTGAAAGGAAGGTCATTTAATTTAGGAAACTTTCTTTATACTGCTATTTACTGCTTTTACAACATAGAAGCTTTTTCATAGAGAAGTACACACTTTTGTTTAGCAGACTCTGCTGAGACATCTTTCTCTTCTTAAAATAATCCCATATATACTGCTGTTCTTCTGCTCATTAATTTTATGAAGAAATGAAACGAAAAAAATGGAATATGTTTTTTATTGATTAGGCTGTCGTATCTTATGATTAAGAAATTTAGAATAATGGAAACCAGTTGTCTTAGAAGTTGGAAAACTTTTGCCAAGATTTTAGAATGGATAGTTGGGACTGAAGACAAGCCCTGCTTAGAGAGAGAGACTTGTTTTATAAATCTTGTGGGATTTAAGGAAGTCTTACATGATGATGGGACTTTTTAAAATAACATCTTTGCAGAGAAAAGTGTCCAGAACAGTGCTATCAGGAATGTCTGACAGTGCTAAGACCATTTGTTTTCTTTCAACCAGTTCTTGAACCCTCTGGAGGAATAAGAAATCTCACCTCTATAGGGCAGAACGACTGAACCTGGAACCTAAAATTGTGAGCCTCTCCCTAAGGGGTCATCTCTAAAGGCTGAGCAGATGCTGTGCAATACACACATGGCAGAAGTCATAAAAGTCTCTCAAGGACTTTCAGCAGTAGCTGTTGCATCTTACAACTGGGGAAGCAAAAGGAAAATGTGAAATAAATGGATAATTGTCATGTATTACCAAACAGTATTGTCTTTGTCAATCACTGCTGCCAGTAGATGACAGTGATACAGTCTTTTACCTATCAGCATGCCTTCTACCCTTACAGTTGACTTTCTCCAATTCCCGACTCCTGACCTTTCACCTCAGTCCATGGTTAGTGCAGATGATGGATGAGCCTTGTTAGGCACATAAGATGTGATGGTACAAAGGAAAAATGCCAGCAGGCATGTTGTGTTCTTAGATTTTCATAAGAATAACATGTCTTTAAAACAGACAAATAGCTTAGCTGCACAAGTGGAGCAAAATAAGTTTGTCATGAATGTTTTGATCCTTGCCACTCAATACTGATGTCATATCAGCAGATAGGGAAAAGTGAGCAAGGCAGGAGACTCTGAAGGAGGGAAGTATTGGATGAGTTGGAACAGGCGCTCCATTTTACTGCCTAAATCTGAGATCAGGAAATACAGAGCAGCCTGATTTAACCCCAGCTGACAGCTCAGCCCCACGCAGCCACTTGCTCACTTCCTTCCCATGGGAAGAGGGAGCGAACTGGAAAAGTAAAAATGAGAAAACTCGTGGGTTGAGATAAGGACAGTTTAACAGGTAAAACAAGAGGAGTGCACGTAAGCAGAGCAAAACAAGGAATTAATTCTCTGCTTCCCATAGGGCAGGCAGGTATTCCTCAGGAAAGCCAGGCTCCATCGTACATAACAATAACTTGGGAAGACATATGGCATCCCTTCAAATGTGTCCCCTCCCTTCCTTCTTCTTCCCCCAGCTCTACATGCTGAGCATGACACCATATGGTATGGGATATCCCTTTGCTTAGCTGTCTTTGGGGTCAGCTGTCTCCGATGTGCCTCTTCTAAACTTCCTGTGCCACTCTCAGCCTCCTTGCTGGTGGGCTGGGGTGAGAAGAAGAAAAGGGCTTGAATTAGTGTAAGCACTTCTTAGCAAAGCTAAAACATCATTATGTTATCAACATTATTTTCATTCCAAGTCCAAAACACAGAACTGTACTAGCTACCCGGAAGGAAATCAGTGCTATCCCAGCTGAAACCAGGAAATTCAGGAAGAGTATAAAGATTTAGTCCCCAGTGAAATATTCTGTATAGCTGCCCACATGGTGAATCACACACTTGAAATTGAAAAATGAAGCATTAAAATGATGAAACCAGTATAGTGTGATTTTTTTTTTTCCGAGGAGATTGAACATAAATTTAATTTTAAATTGTTTTGGGTAAGACAAGTAATATGAAGTTGTCATATAAAAAAGTTGAATTACACCTACGTGGTTGGGGCTTTTCTACCTCTTTAAGATTAATTAGGAATTTTTTATTTGGGTTTTGTTCAAAGGGAATTCTTTTAATTTTTGCAGGAAAGTAGAAAAAAGGAAAGCATTCACTTTAATCATTAGATAGCAGAGTGGGAAAGAGATTTCTAAGGAAAGGGTAATCGGAAGGACAATTTCTTGCTAAAATACTAGATAGAACTTTTATTTATATCTAAGAAGTAGGGTTCCATGAGATGTTTTCATAAAAATACATAGATAAGTACAATGAATCCAGTGTTAGAGATCTTGGTGAAATTTTTCCAAGACTCCATAGGCTTGAATTGTGGATTAGAATGCAGAAGTCCAGGTAGTGAATAGCCCATAAAATATACAAATAAACAACTTTGTTTTTTGCTAATGTTTGACAGGCCTGATGAACAAGAAAAAACAGTATATTTTGGAAAAGCGTATTTTTTGGCAGTAATTGTTATTTCCTGCTTGTAATCATTTATCACATGTAGGTGTTTATACATAAGTCTTTCTCTCTTAATCCAGTGGCTTGTATTTCTCCTGATCATGGTGCATTTAGAACTATCACCCTTTTTCGTAAAGGTTCCAGTGAGTTTCAGAGTGTTTAAGTAGCTGTAGGATGGCTACTTTAATAACCCTCATTTCCACATGATTTTACTTGGCTCAAAAATTAAAGCAAACAGGAAAGACACAGATTCTGCTTCTAAATTTTTTTTACCACTGAACTGCTGTTTCATGAAGAGATGATGGAAAGGCAGTTGTTTTCATTCTGTGATTCTCTGCCAAGCAAACAAAAGTAGTTGTAAGCCTTCTCGAATACTGGCATTTTAATCAGCCTGTGTTTCAAATTGTGTGCTGTGTCCCCGTTATGAAGAGGTTCTAACTGAGTGGTGGGACCAGTGACTGCCCATGTTATGTGAAGAATTCACAGCACAGGGAGCTGCTTAACTGTGCCAAGAGCTATGAAAACTTTGGCTATGATGCACTTTCCTTTTCTTTAGTCATTGGAAGTGTCCCTATGAGAAAGGAACCTCAGGGACAAGTGTTTTGCTGTGTGTCTCATGGCATGGATGTGTTTTAAATTTAGGAAGCTTGCAAAGGGGAAAACTACTGTCAGAAAAGGAGTTTCATTACAGCCCCTGTTTGAATAGATTTGCTGACTATGCAGAGATATAGTATCGAGTACTTAAGGATAAGTTAAATTTTAAATATTTTTGTGCATTACATTTCTGAATTTGGAATAACCATTTCAGAGATTGAAAAGATGGGAAAAGAAAACAAAAATCCCATCACAGAAAAGAATGTAAATATAAAATGCAAGAATATTTGAAAGATCATAATTCTTTTAGCATGTTGGCAACTGGTAAGGAGTAGGTGTTGAAAATCAATACTGCTGCTTACCTTTCTAATGAGGCCTAGAACTGGTTTGCTACTTCTGCTTTCTTCCCTAAATGATATTCTCATGACCATCCTGCAAAGATGAAACACAAAGTTTACTGTCTTCTTTTTTAGCATTGCTTCTCATTTATTGGAAATAAAAGCATGGTGATAAAAGCAAGGCAAAGCAAATGAAAACAGCATGTCCAGTTTAAAGAATATCAACAGTTGCTAAAGCATAGTGATTTTACAGTGCCTTGATTTGTGGTTCAGTGTTAGTTCATGCCTTGCACACGTTCAATGACATGTAGCCATCAGTATGGCTGGTACCCTACTGGCAATAGCATGAAAGGAGCTGAAGTCCGGCGTCCTGCAGCTCCAAAATTGCAAGGGGTTAGAAGGGTTGAGCAAAGGAACCACAAAAACAACTTTTGTGCTGAGCAATATGTTATAATGAGAGTGTTAAGAAATTCAATCTGTGCATTTTTCTAAAAAGAAGATTTACAAGTGCTGTGGTTATAATGCCCAAATACCTTCAAGTTGAGAAAAATTTTGCCTCAGTAGTTTAAGAGAGAAAAGATTAATGGCAGGAAGTTAAACGCATACAAATTTGAATAAGAAATTAGTTGTATAAGAGTGAGGGCACTGAAATATTAGCACAGATTCCCAGTGGAACTGATGATTTTTACACCTTATAAAGTCTTCAAATCAGTGTTGAATGTATTTCTAAAATAATTGATTTAGTAAAAAAGGTTTTGTGCATACAAATAAGAGGAACTGCATGAAATTTAAGGACTTCTGTTCCACAGGACACAGTCATTGAAGTAATTGTCCTTCTGACCTTAGTTTCTCTGAATTTATTAAAGATAAGTGTTAGATAGCAAATGAATCACTGTTCTGAACTGCTAGTTATTTCTGTTCTTGGCATTTCATACAACTACTTTCTTTTATGCTCCTCAGTGAAAGAATCAAAGTTTATGATGTCATCTAGTATATTTATTCTAATAGGTTATATAATTTTAATACTTCACTTCTTCAGTGGAATAGAATATGTCTTCTCTTTCCAATATAGTCTTGTCTGCTTGACCTCCCCTGACCAATCCCCTATTATCCAAGAGCATAACATGGCCATTTCAGAAAGAAAGCTCCTCTAAGTCACTGAAGAGAAGCAAGATAATTTGCTATCACCTGGGGAGGTGGTGACCAGTGAGTCACCTCCCTTAGGTGAGGAGTGAAGCATCATTTGTTCACTGGGCCAGAGGCACTTTCCTTTTGCAGTGGACTCACCTTCTGCCTGACTCTACTTAGATGTCTTATTGAAAAAATCAGCATGGGACTGCTAAATACAGATCATATAAATATTTCCTTTAAATTTTCTGAGTATGATAAAATACATTCATCTTCCTGATAAACATCGCTATGCAGACATTCTCGCATTTTGTAGGTAGTGGAGTTGTTTTTCTCTTAATATTAGTGTTTTTGATTCTGTGGGTTTTGACATCTCTATTCTTTTGTCTGACAAATCTGTGCGCTGACTTGTAAAAAAAAATCAATATTGTTTTCCCTGGCACTTTCTCTGCAGTTGAGTTGATTTATTATCACAGTTCCCTTTCCCCTCTTTTATCAGTGTGTTTCTATTGCTTTAGGGTTGAGTACCTGATAACATCACAGGGTAGAAGACACACAGAGAGTTTCTGTGGCCTTATCCCCTGTGTGATCTTGTCCAGTGTGACGGTGAACCATGGCTATAAAGTGAACAATGACATTATCCAAGCTGTGTGATCAGATTTATGTTCTATTACATTGGAAATAGAGATGAACTAGAACCAATGAACAAAATTTAGATTTATGTTTAAACTGCACTTGTCCAGGATCTCAGTGGCTAAAGGGAGAGTAGACATCCAATGAGCAAAACTTAATTTGTCTGCAAAGTAGTATGTGCTTAGAAGAGTCATACAGCCCACAGTCCTTGAGGGTTTTAAACCAACCGTAATGGTGAGCTACTTGATGCTCCCTAAAAATATAATCTTACTACTACTGTTTCTGTTAGTCACTTATATCAAGGTAGTGTTTAAGAACTTCTTTAAAACATCAGTTAGCTTGCCCTAGACAGTGTGTGGACACATGAGAAAAGACAAAATTCACAGGAAGTATTTCAGAACAGATGCAACTAAAGGCTGCAATAGGTAAGGTGCCATGAGCACATTGACAAGAATGAGTGTGGTAATGCAGACAGGGGCCATGTTCACACAGGGTTTTCAGGGAAAATGAGTTAACTAAGCTTATTAAACCTGTGCCTAATGTGGCTACAGTGTATTAAAGCCACTTTATTCTTGGAAGAGGCTACTGTCATGCAATGACTTCTGCCTGTTGACTTTCTTTCTCTGCTAACCTCCTTAGTAATCTCAGACCACTCCTTGCCGTGCTGCTGGGGACTGCTCTTTATCTGTAGGCACTGTGAGAGAAGTGTGCTTGAAGGCAGGCTGCAAAGCAGGATTTTGTGAAGGGTTTTTTCTTATTGTTAGGGAGCAGCAATGATGCTTGACAGAGAAAGGTGTGTGTGTGTGTATGCATGTCCCTGCTTGCGGCTGAAGGGGTCGGGAGTGAAACTGAATGAATAGGTCTCTCTGCTACCTTTGCACCTCAGATCTTTCGAGGAAGTTATAATGTGGGAAAAAGTATTACATGATTGTGTATCAAAAGGAAGATCCTTCCTGTCTTCCATGGGAAGATGGCATTTTCCAGTCCCTTCTGAGGTACCTCAGTGAGAATGGGGACAACTGGAAGCCATGTGCCATCAGAGAATAACAGAATATTCTGAGTTGGAAGGGATCCACAAGGATCATCAGGTCCAACCCTTAGCTCTGAACAGGACCATCCCCAGGAGTCACACCATGTGCCTGAGAGTATCATCCAAATGCTTCTTAACTTTGGCAGGATAGGTGCTATGACCACTTCTCTAGGGAGCCTGTTCCAGTGCCCAATCTCACCCTCTGAGTGAAGAATCTTTTCCTAATATGCAACCTAAACCTCTGCTGACACAATTTCAGGCCAGTCCCTTGGGTCTTGTCACTGGTCACCACAAAGAAAATCAGTGCCTGCCCCTCCCCTTTCCCTCACAAGCAACTTGTAGACTGCCATGAGGTCTCCCCTCAGTCTCCTCCAGGCTGAACAGACCGGGTGACCTCAGCCGCTCCTCATATATCTTCCCATCAAGGCCCTTCACCATCTTCATTGCCCTCATTTAGATACTCTCTAAGAGCTTAATATCTTTCTTATATTGCAGTGCCCAAAGCTGCACACAATACTTACACAGTGCTGCACCAGTGCAGAGCAGAGCAAGACAATCCCCTCCCTTGACTGGCTGGTGATGCTTTGCCTGATCCCCCCCAGGACATTGTTGGCCCTTCTGGCTGCCAGGGCACTGCTGACTCATATTCAACTTGCCATCAACCAGGATCCTCAGATCTCTTTCTGTGGCACTGGTCTCCAGCATCTCATTCCCCAGTGAGTACGAACATCTGAGGTTGTCCCACCCCAGTGCGGAATCTGACACTTTCCCGTGTTGAACTTCATATGGCTGGTGATTGCCCAGTCCTCTAATTTGTCGAGGTCTCTCTGCAAGGCCTTCCTGCCTTTAAGAGAGTCAACAGATCCTCCCAGTTTTTAGTGTCTGCAAACTTGGTTAGTGTCCCTTCCAGTCTTGCATCCAAGTCATTTGTGAAGATGTTGAAGAGCACAGGGCCCAAGATGGATGGGGTTCCCTGTGGAACCCCACTAGTGACAGGTCACCAGTCTGATTTTACCCCATTCACTATTACCCTCTGTGCTCGACCAGTGAGCCAATTGCTCACCCATCACATGATGTGTTTATCCAGTTGTGTGTTGGACATTTTGTCCAGAAGGATCCTGTGATAGCCAGTATCAAAAGCTTTACTGAAATCTGCGATGTTTGAAATCTGAGCCGGGAGGGAGGCAAGGATGGTCACCTATGTCAGCTCTGTTGCACACTCTTGTTAGCCCATGTACCCCATCTGTTATTTACAGATGTGGCTGAGACAGATAGTTGAGACAACATCAGAAGGGGCTGTCAACATTCATGTCGTTGCTTAGCACGCTGTCAGCCTTTTCCTGAGGGGTGGAAGCAGAAGATGGTGCTTTTTAGGTGTGTCTCATTCTCTGGGAGGCAGCATGACTTGCACAGAACAAGAAGAAGGTAAGCCTATAACCAGAGGGCTGCTGGGTGTAAAAGCCTGCTACAAATAATGGAGATAAGAGACCATGGAAACAAAAGGTGACAACTACCTTTTCCAAGAGATGATTGTAGAGAAGCTTCCCGTAGATTTTACTTAATACATGATTGTGTCTTTGTGTATGCTGGGCAGGGATAGTGCTTGTCTGCATTTATCTATCCAAACAAGAGGAGGAGTTATTAATCGTATTCTGAGGTCTTGTTTAAAATTAGGAGCTACATTGCCCCATAGTTTAGATCACTGATATTGGTTGAATTAATTGTAAAGACATTACTCAGTCTGATTCTGCATGTCCATTTGTATGCCTTAACATTATTAGGATCATGTGAACACTCTGTCTTTGCAGTTTTAAATACCAATATTTTAGTTTGTTCACAAGTAGGTGTAATATTTTTAGTTTGATTTGATACCAAACAAAATAAATCTAAATATGTGGCTTAATTGGCAAATATAAGTGACAGTTGCAAAACCATAAGAATGTGTGGCAATTTTCATGTTTTTCTGAAAACAAACACAGCTTTTGACTGTGGGTGTCATTTACCTTTTATTGTCACAACCTTCCTCTCCTGCAAGAATGAAAATAAATATGTTCCTCTTTTATAGGTTACAAAAGATGAATTCTTGTCTGCTCTTGCTGGTGCTATAATTTTTCAGATAGCTTTAGTGATTGAAGTTTTGAGTGTATGAATAGAAAATTCATTGTTTAGTTGAAAGAAAGTCTTATGAAATTTGCAAGCACACAGCAAAAACAGACTGTGGAGATAAAAACAAGATCAGTTTTGGTTATAATAAGTGCCAAAGTCAATAAAAGGAAAAAACAAAACCAGACCGTCCTGAACCTGCAAGGCTTTCACAAGCAGACTGTTCCAAATTTTGAGAACAGCATGAAAAATATTATAGTTTTATAACACTTCTGGTGTTTTTTCAAAAAATCTGCTCTGAATACTGACCTGCAATAAATCTGCCAGGTTGCTTCTGTCACATTTGAAACTCACACTACAAGATTTTTTACAAGATCTTTTTGTTCTTACTGATTTTTTTCCCCCATACAGACAAATACAATAATATTTTCAAATAAAAAGACAAAGATTTTAATTGCTGCTGTCAATTTGATGGTGAAGAACTCTTTTTTAAATTGGACTTGATCTTAAAGGTCTTTTCCAACCTAAATGATCCTACCTTTCTATGAAGTACTCCCAGTATCTTCTAGGTAGTGATTTTCTGTCCCGTTTGTGAAATCATCATTATGATTTTTTAGTTTGGCTTTGTATGCATTTTGTGACAATGGATTCTCAATTTTCTAAGTATATCTGGAAGTTAAGATAATTTACCATTTTGTGAAAGAGTGATGTTAGGTAAAAGGTTCACATGTTAGATGAGTTTTATCTGACTTCAGCTTATAAAATTTAAAAGAGCAGTATATTTGTTACAGAAGTGATTTTAATTTTAAGTAACTCATGATGTTATGGGCTGCTCCCTAGAACCATTCCTTTCTAGTGCTTTGGTAGAGAAGCTGTAAAATGAGGAGTACTATTACATTAGGACCTATGGGTGCGTGTTGGTGGCATGTCCCTTTCTCCTGAAATAGGGTTTGTCTCTACACTGAGTGTGCCTGAGGTAAAAAAGGACACTCACAGAATAAAGTGGGACCCAGCAGCTGTATGCGTTTGAGAACTGAGCTTTCAGTATTTACCTGATCTGGGTTTTGTAGCTTGTACTGAGACACAATTGTCCATTAGTTGATAATACCACGAGAAAATTATTTAGTACCAGTTTAGCACTGAATTTATTTAAAGCATTTATTCCCAGAGATGAGTGATTATGTTATCATCTTAGTTTTCATTCAGAAATGTGAGAATCTCTTCAGTCTTTCTAGTGCTGGTTTTAGAACAGTCTGAGTGCACCAAATCAAAAAGTCAAATTAAAAGATCTTAGTATTTTCTTATTTTTTTCTATCTTTATGTGTTTCGTTTGTTTATTTGGTTTGGGGTTTTTTGTTGTTGTTGTTTTTTAGCAGCCTCATGATGTTTTGGGGTCACAGCAATGATTTCTTTTTTAGTGTTTGATGTTAACCCCACTGCACAGACACTCAGCAAATGTTAAACTGTTAGGAGTACTAGGCACAACTCCTGGATATCACCCCCAACCTCCCCAGTCTATTGAAACGTAACAACAAACAACTGTTTTCTTCTAATTACATCTGTGTTCTTAAAATAAAATTCCAAATTAGGTGCTTATTAGTATTGCACCTATGTTTTAACAAAACTGTTGATGAGCTCTGAATGAGCTATAAGCCACACAACTCTTCTATACATTATATAATGTATTGCTGCCGTTACTGCTAGTTCTTGGGTAGTCTTGGTGACACAGAGAAATGAAATGAAAAGAGAACTTGTTAGAGCTGTATCAAAAATAAAAGGCAAGCCAGACCATATTATCTTAATTTGATTTTAATTTTTTATGTTTGATTTTTGTGCTAAACATTGAGAATGAAGGTTAAAGGTACCAGGTAAAGGGTTGTTAGTGTGAATTGTTACTGGGAATAACCCTTTTAAATGTGACTCTTTGGAATATAACTCTTTGGAATAACTAACTTTATTGCTTCTTGGTCTTTAATTACAAGATCAAGTGCCTGAGTTTCTGTATGTTCAACTGACAGCCCATGTATTTAGAGGTAGCTCTTGCAACAGGGCTTTTCTCTAGCATCCCATCCTAAAGGTTTCCACATGTAGTGGCAGAAGTGAAGGGAGGATGACCTAGATATGGGTAATAGGTTAGATATTTGAATGTCCCTGAAGTGTGAATGCAAGCCTAGGCGTGACTACAGGTCTCTTGTAGTGTCAGTGTGTTTATTTGCTACTGGTGTCGTGAGCTTCTTTACAAGAGTGATCCACATAGACAGTAATAGAGATGATAGCTGGAGTAGAAGACAGTGGTGATGTAGGAGAAATTGATTTTAAATCTTCTGAGACACCCTGCAAGGCTAAAGGATAAAGCTCGACATAATAAAAATTATCCTAAGTGCTCTGTACTGAAATATCATGAAATTTGAATGCTATGCCTCTATATGCTTTGCTATCTGTGCTTTGGTCAGTGGGACTGACCAACACAAACTTAGTGTGGCAAAGAGAGGGTCTGACCTGAGGAAGAGGGATGTTTTGCCTGTGAAGGAAGCCAAGAGAAAAGTCTATCTGGGAAATTTCTGAAGGCTGGAAAAATTGCATTGTCAGGAAACAAGGCTGATTTTTTTTCCTTTTGCAAGCAGAGGGACTAAACTTCTCAAGTCATTGCTGATTAACATTTTACATATGAGCAGTCTGCATCCTGTATAGATCAGCCAGGATTGAAAGTGGACCCATCTAATGAAGACTCAGTGGCCACACCATGAAATGAGTTTTATGAGTCTCTGCTCTTTCCCTCATGACATTGATTATGATGCATCTCTCCCTAGGGCTGTTCACAATACCCAACACACAGAACCATGACTTTTCTGGGTCCTCTGGACTCTTGTGTTGATTGTGGGCTGCAATCAATAGTCCTAGCAACAGGATTTTAAAAGCTCTCTCACGGGGATGTTGAGGGAAAGGAAATATTAGAAATTCTGATGATAGTGAATAATTGAGATTTAACATTAACATTAAAAAAATAGGCACTTTTGACGTCTGAACTTTCTCTTCTGGAAGTACTGTGAAGATACTTAGTTTTACGCAGTTCCACACGTACTTTATATTCCATAGTTTTCCATGTCTTCCTTTTTTTTCAGAAGTGGTGGTGAGGGAAATGAACAATGTTACTTTTTTATTTATGTCATGTATTGGACAATGATGGTTTGTGTCATTCCTGAAATTTCATGATGAAATTTTGGTAGACGTGCAACATATGGTGGCTGTGACATAAAATAGGACTTATATTCTGTTAATTAAAGTTGTGTTAGTAAATATGCTAGCAC
Organism: Cephalopterus ornatus; assembly: GCA_013396775.1. Classification (NCBI taxonomy): domain Eukaryota; kingdom Metazoa; phylum Chordata; class Aves; order Passeriformes; family Cotingidae; genus Cephalopterus; species Cephalopterus ornatus. Next base: position 40,669 of record VZRE01011771.1, read on the forward strand.
AGGCTTAAATACTTCTTGATAAAAGATCACAAATACTGTGTGATTAATTTTCCATTTGTGTTGTAATTCAGAGATGCAATCTTAAAGTGGGCTATTGAGACTATTCATGCTATCCTTTGGAATAAAGCATTTATAGCCAGAGTGTGGTATTCTATACTTAAATGGATTTAGAAACAATAACACATTTTATGTTCAACAGAAATAAGAGTTCTTGAATGAGTGGAGTAGGTAAAAGAAACCAGAGATCTAATCAACTCAATGGACTCATAAGAAAATGAAGAAGAAAACCCCTGTGATTCATAAAAAAACCCCAACCCCTGAACATATAAAGGTTGCTGGATGATTTAAGGCCAGATTAACAAATCACTACAATGCAATTTATGGCTTTAGATAATGGGAGGTCAAACATGTATTACCAGCTGACTTAAATTTGATTTGACTGAAAGATAAAACTCTGCTACATGAACCATATTAACTGAAAGCCTCTGCTTTACATTTCTCACTGATGGCACCCTGGGGAGGCAAGTTTCTTGGCATTTCACATCCAATTTAAGCACATCATTGATGAAAGGATGGCTAAATTGGTGCGTCATATTGTAATAAAATATCTCACGAATTGTTTATCTGATCAATGGAGAATACAGTCTCAAGCTGTTCAGGGCTAATGTGCTCATTGCACTAAAATAGTAAGTTATTGACTGTCAGAGGGACCTGGGAATTTCTAAACTCAGTTCAGATTTCCTGAATGAGAGCAACATACTGCATCAGAATAGTAGGTTGTAAGAGATTGACTCTGCTAGCTGAACTCTCACTGAAACCAAATAGATGTGAGCAGAGGGCACCAAGCACTTAGTGGGAAATGTTCAGCTCATATGATCAGCTCATATGATCAGGCTGTAAAGGGCAGAAAGGAGTCTTATTCTTACCTTAATTATGTAGACTTTACATCACTGTAATTCCACTAACTTTATTCAGCAAAGTCCTGCAGCATAAGAAGAAAAGTTATGTCATAAGTGTGTTATATATGAAATGTTATTTTCAGAGCTGTAGTGAGATATTTTGGTGCCTGGGGTGGGATGGGACCACTCCTTCCAGAAAGGAAGCATCTGGGGCCTCCTCAGGACCAGCCACATGCAGAGTCCCTGGGGAGATGCCTTCTCTTCAGACATGGGCTGAGCTAGCCCTGAAGGGAGCTGGGTGGGAGTGGTGTAGAGGGAACAGGAAGACCTCCTGTGAAGGAACAAGGTAGGGAGATAAGGCAGATATTCCTTTAGCCCTTTTTAGTCTGGCATCGATTTTTGCTGGAGCCAATGCCCACTTTGCATTCTAAGGATGTTGAAAAAGCATCCTGACAGTCCCGACGTTCAGCTGGACTCAGACCTGGCCTCACAGGAATGCGGAGTTACATTACTTATGCACCCTTCCCAGCCTCCCATTTGTCATACTTTGTTATTTCTTTTTTTGCTATCATTTTTTCACAAAATGAAGGGGATAGAAAGACTAAGAATGGTTTTCACTGGAAGCAAACCCCAGCAGTTCTCTCTTTAACGAGCAAGGATCCTGTCTCCACAAGGCTGGCCTCATGCACAGTGGATAAGGGAGAGAATGAATTATGTGATATAAGTTCATTATTTATTTATTTATTTTCTTAGAAATGTTTAGTCCAGCATAGAAATGACTCACAGACAGAAAGAAACAAAAAACTGAAGTGGTTGGTGGATATTTTTAGCAGAAGGAAAGTGTTCTTTTCCCAAGGTTGAGGGAGAAAAAAACTTCTTGCTTTGCAGCATGTGGACTTAGGACCCTGCAAAGCTTGGCATATATATTCTTTCTGCATAGGAATTGGTAAAAGAGTGGCAAAGAGGTGTAAAGTGCATGAAATAGGAAATCACCTTCACTGGTGGGATGTAGGATATTTCAAGGTGAGTGCTCCCTGGTCCCTTGTTGAAGCTGCTCTGCTGTGCACAATAGATTTCAACATTGTTATGCCTACAGGGGAGCGCAGCACTGCAGGCTGCTGACTTATGTGTTTATCTGAGAGAAAAAAGCAAGAGGTTCCCTTGCCCTTCCCCCCAGTAACTACTATAATTAAGTAATAGAAAATTATTGTGATTACTTTATTTAACCAAATACTACATTCTGTTCTATATTGTAATTTCATTTTGTTTGACTGAAACTGGTAATTTTGTTAATGGAATACAAATCATGCCTCTGTCAGGAGATAGGGTGCTCTTATGCCAAAAACAGGTATCAATGACATAGAAAGCTCACTTTGGTCACCACCAATGATCTGCAATACTGCAGAAGCCAGATGGCCAAACTGCAGTCCTATTGTCTTTTCTGACTTTTGGAAGTTAGAAAGTCCTAGGGCTGCTCAGTCCTTGAGTGAGAGACCGAGGAAATCACAGAAAGCAGAGGAACAAACTAAAGACTATTGCTTTGTTGCTTAGATCAAAGACTCTGAACAGGGAGAGAGACTTAATTTTGAAACCCTACTATGGCTTGTGGAAAGCTGGTAGAGAGAGAGATGTTGCCTGAGTACTGACTCTAATTCTAAGCATGTCTTCCAAATTGTTTTTTTGGGAAGAATTTGTCACTAATTTTATCCCCCTCTACACCTCCCCTGCCCCCTCCGTGATGGTGTTTATCTTCAGGAAAATATGGATGTTTAGAAGTCCTAAGAGCTTCTGACTGTGACCGAACACCAATGGTTTCTTTGAGATCACGGTTGTCAAAGCTAGTAGGCAAACAAGAAATGTTAGAGAACATCTTTGAGGAACTTGCTCTCTAGAAATATCTGACTTAAAAAAATATGTGTTGAAGGAATGCCTTTTTCTCAAAATAAGAAACAACAGTGGTTTGGATTTCTCTCTTTCTTGAGCTCAAAGACTGTTAGCATGATGAGTCTTATTGGCATTTACTGGCAGCAGAGAAATGATATTGATGAAAAATTGCAATAGGCAAAATAGAACAAGGACAATGAAAAAAAAAATTCCTGATAAGCAAACCCTTTGTTAGTTCTGTGGTATTTTAATAATGCTTGAAGTAATAATCCCCTATGGTTTAAAAAAATGTATAGATTTGTAGATAATGGCAAAAGCAGCAGAAATCTGAGTTTACCAGTTTTTACTTAAAAATAACTTCTTTGTGTCCTGGTGTGTTCCTGATATTTGCTCATTTTGGTTTTGTGCAAATGAAGATAGAGCTCTTCTTATGTTACGCAGAATTATTCTAGTCTCATATTAATCTTGTGAGTTGAGTTGTTCATGTGAAGTCACTCCTAAGAACTCTTGAGCATTCATTACCAGTATTACAGGCTTTATTTAAAATACTATTTTTACATGCACGAGCAAGAATACCAATTCTCTACCTAAGCAATAGTAAATGATTAATTAATTTTACTGCTACATTACAATCAGTGTGTTAATCGTGTCCTCATAATCAGGTGAAGGAATGTGTCCTTAAGAAATAAAATATTCCTGATGTTTTACTAGATTATAGAAAAAGAACCCTCACATTCTTAAAAATACCTAGATCCAGAGCAGTATTTTCTCATTCAGCAACCAGGAAGTTTTGCCAGTCTGACAGATGACATCAGTCATTTCCTCACCCAGAGTAATTAAAGCAAAGCCTAAAGCACATGCATGGGGTAGATCAGAGGACTGATGGTTGTGTGTCACTGTCATTATTACAAGACATGGTAGTGCCCAAATGCCCAACCAGCTCATGAATCCCTTATCTGATTCCTTTCTTGTCCTAGTTAGGATGCTTTTCCTGTCCATGAGCAAAGTCATTACCAGGCAGGTGTGAAGTTAGCAGGTGGGACAACAGTGAATCTTGAACTACCACTCTGTCCTTGCCAAATATTATTATATCCGGGTTTTTTCAATTATGAGGCATAGTAAGTGATAACAAAAATATTCAATCTCATCACCAAAAGAAGGCCATGAGGATGATCAAAGGGCTGGAAAACACCAGAGAAGAAAACACCTGGAGAAGAAAAGCCTCACAGGGGACCTCATCACTATCTTCCAGTACTTAAAGGGTGGCTACAAAGAGGATAGAGGCTTTCTCTTCACGAGGAGCCACATGGAGATAACAAAGGACAACAGGTACAAGTTGTACCAGGATAGGTTTCATCTTGATATGAGAAAGAAAATCTTCAGAGTGAGATCAATCATTGAAACAGCTTCCCTAAGGATGTGATAAGAGTCCCCATCACTGAAGGTTTTCAAGACACAACTGGGCAGGGTACTAGCAAATCTCATCTTTTCCACAAAAGGTTGAACCAGGTGATCTTTCAAAGACCTGAGCTGCCATCTGATTTTATTTCACACAGTCACAGTTTTTTGCTGTGTCTGCTTTTACAGAGTTGTTGAGAGACAATCTGGTACTCCACACGCCTTCACAGTTTGATGTCTTCCTAAACCCATTCAATAAACATGTCTTTTCAGTAAGTTTCCTTAGAGCTATCAACAGACATCCTGGTTTGGTGGTCTCTTTGGCCCAGCTCATGCTATTCTATGTTCTGCTTTAAAGAACCCTTCAACCCACATTTACTAGAAAGGAAACTGATTTTGAATTCAGATTTTCGTCAGAATATATTTCTAATGAGAGAAGAGAGAATCTGATCTGATCTTTAATCACAGGTTACCATGGCTACATTGTTTGATTCCTTCTTTTCCTGGCAAATGTCTTTTCTGAGTTGTGGACATACTCAGTTTGTGAAATGTTTCATATCTTAGTGCATGTAGATTAGATTGAGTATGGATTTGTAAAAGAGTAAAACAGTTCTTTCAAAAATATCTCGGCATATATAGTATTCTCATGAAAGTTAGTGGAAATGTTGGCACTTGTACTGAAATAACACCAACCTGAACATCTATTTGTTCGATTTGTACAATTGAGTTATAGTGAAAATTTGTAAATAAAAAAACCCCCTGAATTAGTCAATAAGACTTGACTGAACCGACTTCATAATGAGATAACTATAGACCTTCAGGTAAACTACTAGAGGTGCAGTGTTATCTCATTACAACACACATTTACGAAAGAATAGCGTGCTCCAAGGCATGTATTTATACTGCAATACATTCCTGCCTCAGGCCTCTTTTGAGGTATAAGGACAAGTAGCTTTAAAACTTGAAAAGTAGATGCCTTTTACTGTAGCTGCATATCTAACAGACAGCTATATTCAGTGGTTTATTGAGTGTGTTAATTGTGAGCAATAAGGCTGAAAAATGTGTGTTCTAATGAATAGCTTCCCCTGCAGTTCAAAATATTTTCAGAAAGCAGGCAAAAACTCCAAAGAAAGAAATTCCAGTTGCATTCGAGGACACAAAAGTATGTTGTTCTAAAGTTGCTGCTATAGTAGTAATAGTATTATGGGATACTCAGTTGATCAGAGCAGCAGCTGAAATGTTGCTACCTTTCTCCTAGTGACAGGAGAGCTTAGCAAATAAAAGTGCCCAATCTATTTCATCTCCACTAAGGAGATGTGGCAAAGAAGGAGTCCCTTCTACAAATAAACAGTTTATTGATTGTTCTTTGCTTCTGGTGCGGTGTAAATCTGGGGAGTCCCAGTGAAATTATTGGAGTGACATCAGTAAAATCAAGTGCTGTAACAGAGCATCAGATTGGCATCATGGAACTCTCTTGCCTTGGAATCAAGGATAATTAGAGACTGATTTTGGTGCTAGAGTGATTTCATATGCGGATATGTTGCTAGAAATTATAATGGACTGCAATGATACCTAGAAATAACTTTCAAAGTCAGTGATCAGGGATTCATGGCAAAAGAGACCTGTGCTCCATCAAGCAGAAAAAACCCCAGAATAATTTCCAGAATTTAAATGGTGTAAAGAATAATAATAATAATAATAGTAATAGTAATAATAATAGTAATAATAATATAAAAAAGAGTGACTAATAGTGGTTCAGAGAAGTGAAATCTGATAGAAAGGGAATGGAAAACTAAAGATAATTTGCTATTATTTTATGTTTGTATTACACTGACATGGAGTGTGCCAAAAGATGTTGGAAGAAGAAATTTCATGTCCTAAGGAACTTCAGTTCAATACTGAGAAGGTCTGGTTGGAGGCCTGAAAAACTAATTAATGAGGACAGATACATGGGAGAAATCATAATACTAATTTTGCGATTGCTATACTGGGCTTCCCATATGTCAGCTCTGTGTAGTTCATGGCTGGCCTGACCACAGAGCACTTACAGCAGTATGCTGAAAAAAGGATGGTATACAAGAATATATATCTTTTGAATAAGTAATAATTTGCTGGGGAATTTCTGCTTTGCATTCCAGTAGCTGCCTTGCCCTTACTTCCAAGGATGGTATTTTATCTCCATTTTCAGTAAGGATGGTAATAATTTAATTTTGGAGCCAGATCCAGGTTGCTCTTAATTGTTGTGTCAATCTCATTGTGATCAGACTTTACTTTTCATTTATGTGGCTGAAAAATCTTTTGCTCTTCGTTCTCATTATTGTTGCAGGATCTTGCTAATTTTGCAAGTTCTGTGGAAACTCCTTTTGACTTCTGAGACACATTGACCTGTTTCCCTTTCCCTACAGGTTTTCCATAGTGGACAAATGACGAACACCAAAAAACAGTGAAATCATCAAGGCTGAGGCTCATCTGTCAGAAGGATACTGGGAGGGATGTGAATATCAGAGAACAGCATGACAAGCCACAAGAATCACAGATAAGTTTCTGTTGACATTCTTCCACTATTAAAAATAAGCTGTAGTGAACAAAAGAGAAAACAAACAGAGGGTAGCTGGAAAAATTACTTATTTGAACTGGGGAAAAAGGGAATATTCCACACGTCCCCTTTCAGTCTTTTTCAAAGCAAAATTCCAATCAAGGTATATTCAGTTCAAATTTTGAAATTTAAGCTTATTATCACAGAAGCAAAGAATTACAAAATGGATCAGGTTGAAAGGGACCACAGAGGGTCATCTGGTCCAACCTCCTTGCCTAAGCAGGGTCATCCTAGAGCACATGGCACAGGATTGAGTCCAGATGATTCTTGAATATCTCCAGTAAAGGGGACTCCACAACGTCTCTGGACAACCTGTTCCAGAGTGCGGTCACCCACATAGTAAAGAAGTTCCTCCTTATATTCAGGTGGAACTTCCTGTACATCAATTTCTGCCTATTACCTCTTGTCCTCTTGCTTGGCACCACTGAGAAGAGCCTGAGTCTATCCTCTTGGCACAGGCCTTTCAGGTACTTACAGACATTGTTGAGGTCCCCTCTCAGTCGCCTCTTCTCGAGGCTAAACAGGCCCAGATCCCTCAGCCTTTCCTCGTAAGAGAGATGCTTCAGTCCCTCAATCTTCTTTGTCACCCACCAGAACTGGGCACAGCACTCCAGGTGCAACCTCACCAGGCCTGAGTGGAGAGACAGGATCACCTCCCTCAACCTGCTGGCAATGCTCTTCCTATTGCATCCCAAGATACCATTGACCTTCTTTGCCCCAAGGTCAAACTGCTGGCTCATGGACAGCTTGCTGTCCACCAGGACCCCCAGGTCCTTCTATGCAGATCTGCTTTCCAGAAGATCAGCCCCCAGCTTTTACTGGTGCCTGGGGTTTCTATATAAGAAAAGAAATTAATTGTCAAATTCAAAACTTTCTTATTTACACAAAATTTTTGTCTGTAAGATTTTTGGCTTCCTACACTGCCTGTGTTTTGACCTTTTTGCTCATTTTCAATGCCTTCTGTCACTGGTTCCAGATACTAAGCCTCTACTTTCTTCCATCTGGAAGGAGTGAGTGGAAGAAAAAGTGGATGGAAAGTAAAGATTTCTTTAATTCACAGGTTTTCTCTCACAGAATATTTTCTATTACTGCACCAAATATCAGGAATCTAAGTTTTAAGATAGATGCCTGAAGAAAAAAAAAGAAAAGAAACAAAGAAAAGAGAAAATTGAAATGATTGTTTTCTGTCAATCTTTGGAAAAAATGGGGTAATTGAGAAAAAATCTAACAGACTGAAAAGTGCTCATACTTGATGGTCTTATTTTTATGGAAGAGTCTCTTATATTGACTTAATGATATCTGCTGGAATTGAAACAACAGTGTCTACACAAGGGACTTACCCTGTTTAATTGCATCAATTGAAAGTGATTCAATTTTTTTGGCAGAAACAAGCATAGGGAGATGGAAAAAATAAATGGCTATTTTTTTTTGCAGTGAAATAAAGGGGAGGAAGCAAAGCAAACAACTTATGGCCCTGAAATGCCATTATTATATCTAGGAAACCATGACCAAAAGATGCTAATTTGTTTCAACTCACTCACTGTGAGGGCTCCCTTTGATCCTCCTGCCTTTCTTAGAGTGTGATATTCTCACATTTTAATGCAGTATCATTTGACATTGAGATGCAGGGAAAATTGTCCAGTAAACAGCTTTCTTGTACTGATTTGGAGCTTGTGGGAAAGATTATAGCATGAGTTGGAGCCTGCCACAAGAGAAATGGATTATTACTCTGGGAACACTTACATCAAGGAGGGCCCTTTTACAGCTGAAAGAGGCAACCTTTTACAAAGAACTGTGTTCTGTGAACTCCTTGTCAGCTTGCTGAAACTGCTAACTCACAGAATACAGGTCATTCCTTCCCAGAAACATGGGAGAAAAGCTTTAGCATGCTATTAGTGACTTCTTCTCCTTGAATGTAATGATGTTTTCTACAAAATGACACCCCATAAAAGCAAAAACCTAAAAATCAGATTTAATGAGACAGATGGTTTAGGGAGGAAGGAGAAGAGGGGTGCCTTAAAAGACATCACAGTGGTGTAAGCTTTTGACAAACCAGCCTGTGCGCTTTGGATAAAATGGGGCTGGAGGTGTTTTCCAAACAAAATACACTTGTAATAAAACTTAGAGATGGGTAACAAGGTCTCCCTGAATTTCCCTACCCCGAAATCCTGCTTTTTTTCCTATCAGTTTCAGCGTTACAATAAAATTAGAACCCTCGCAAGGGAACATTTTTAATTTTGTTTTTGAAAGACTTTTTTTTTTTTAAGTCAAAGAGAACTATAGAATAAATTATTACAAGGACATTAAAAGGATTTCATTTCCTTGAGCATACATATGCATTCTGCTGCACCATGTCCTCTCCCTCCCAGTGTAGCCATTGATCCACAGCTTTTATAATGAACTCTAATAACAACTCTATTACTGTGAGGCTTCTGATTGGCTCAGGCACCCACAAAATTAGCTACAAAGAAGCCAGCTTGTCAATATTAATTCCGCCACAGAGATTACTTGTTATGGTAGAACAAAGGTGTTTTGGCTTGAGCTGAACGACTTAACTCCTTGTCTCATAAAATTTAAGCTGCTATTGATCTCCTTCTTCTATTGTGCTGAAGGAATAAAAAAAAAAAAAGGGGTGCGCCCGCGCAGATACACAGACAGACGGTGGTGTGCTGAATCACTCCGATGCATTCTCCTAAACCACAGCCGCCCCCTTCCTTCCTTCCCTTCTCTTCCCCTTCCATCCCCTCCCTGTCTGCTAAGAATCATTCAGTAACACGAAGCAAATTAAATCAATGAATTCATCCTAGCAGATGGGTGCTTTAACAGTCAGTTAGCCTTTAGATAATTGAGGCGTTGACTCCGGAATCATAAAATGGATGGCTCGTTTGTACATTTTACTGAAATAGATCACCGAGGTTAAATAAATGAAATCCCATTTGTCAGGCGGTAATAAATGGCCTCCCCTTCTGCAAACAGCTCTGTTTGGCCTAATAAATACAGGGATGTTACAGTGCTCCTCCCTTGATAGGGTTATGGCTTAATGAAATGGTCTTTCCTCTGCTTGTTTTTGCCTCCTCCTGCACCGTGTGATAAGTAGCGAACCAACGAAGCTTGTAATTACAATCTTACAGAGAACCGGGCCGATCTGTATATAAATCTCACCATCCAATTACAAGATGTAATAATTTTGCAGTCAAGCTGGTAATGAGGTCTAATACTCATGCATGTGATAATCCCCCCTGGATGCTGACTCTATCAGATGTTAGCTTTGTAATTATACTGGCAGAAAATCATTATTTCATGTTCAGCAGAAAAATGAGGTTGGTGGGAAGTTAATTTTCTCTATGCTCTGTGAAGCATAGACAAAATTTTAATGATTTAATCATTATGGTTATCCCTTTTGCAATTGACCCGCGTTACTTCTGTAGAAACATTGGCACATTTAAAAGTCCCTGTTACCCGATAAAGCTTGCCAGGTATGCAGCTTTTAATGTAAGAATAACCATATACAATTAAACTATTAACCTCCTTGATAGGGGAAAAATCCATAGTTTTTATGTTTTCATTATTTACACACAGGATCCAAAGGAATGTTTATGTCCAGTCTTCACTGTGATAAAAAAAGACTCTTAAATAAAGAAAAAAGAAAAATGCTATAATTAGGATGTAAGCTCTCAGAACAAAACAGCAGGTTCACAATGGTATTTTAGCAGCTCAGTAATCTTTTGTTCCTTTCCAGTGTAGGAGACATTCATGAGATGTTATACCTCTACACAAAGAGCTTATTATGCATAATCAGCATTTTCACAAGAGCTAGTTTAAAGGAATCACTTGTGATACATATTTTTAATTATTCTTTTCTGCTCTCAAAATTTGCTTGTTATTTCTGTTTGTCTGGCCTGCCAGGAGAAGGACACAGAATAAGAGAGAATTCACAACATTAAGATGGGAGAGTGAGAAAAAACCAGTAGTGCAAAATCATAACTATAGGGAAGTAGGTAGGCAGAACAAAATAACAAAGTGTATTGCAAATTGCAACTAAGATATTTAAGGATAAATTACTTAAAAAAACTCAAGTTAATGAAAATGTCATCAAATTCTCTTGTGCTAGGATTTCAACTAAGGACTGGAAGACATGTATCTAAATAGTAGTTAGGCACTCCCAACGTCACTTAGATTTGCAAGCTTAATTCTGGTATTTCTTGCTTTTGATCCTGTGCCGATAATGTTCTTTTGTTGGCTTATTTCAAATATATATTTATATGTACATATATATATGAGTGTGTGTGTATGTATGTGTATATAAATATTTTTGTGTATACATGCTCTGTTTCTCTAAGACAGACATTATAGAAAAGCTAACTGAATCTTATCTTCTGGACATATTTTTATATTTTCTTTAGAACAAGCAGCAGGATTAGGGCCTGTGCAGTACTTCAGTTGATGACTTTCATGTAGGCTTGATCTGGTTATGTCCAAAGGCTTACCAAACCAGAACTCAATTAGTATATGAAATCTATAAAAGATATCCTCATATTTGCTTCCTGTTAGGCTTAGACGGTAGACACCACTGTTGTCTCAAGACAAAAACAGTTATGGATAATGTCCAGAGAATGACCTGCAGCTGGGCACTTCTTCTGAGCCCTTGGGACGGGGCTTATTCCACCTCACTTCAGATTTGTCCTTCCAGACCTGGTGGAGTAATCTAGAGACCCTTTACAGCCCATGAGCACATCAGGGCTGCCCTTCTCTTACCCAGCTGAGGCATCTACCTTTTGAAAGGTGATTGTATCCCAGAAGTGCCTTTTCATCCATTGGCTGTAAAAAATAACAAATGTATAGTTCAGATATTGGTAACTACTCTGTAGGCCTCAAAGATTAGTTGAAATAAATTCTACCTTTGTAGATCCAACCCAAAGTGGCTCCGGAGAAGGCTAGGGGTCTATTATGTATTATGTATTAAATTCCTAATCTAGTGATATAAAAAAGGCAACTTGACAGACACGAATCCTGATCTAATTACGGTTCTCAACCTTAAAAAAGGATTATTTTTTAATGAGTCCCGTAACTCAAAGCACACATGTATTTAGACAATTTATCAAACCTCTTAAGAACAAAATCCTGACATTAGTTATGGTGGTTCTACTGGTACTCCATACCTCTTATTCCTGTAAAAGAAACAGGATGATGATAAGGAATGCAGATGACCTAAAATTAATTAGGATATTACGAAGCAGTAAGGCTAAGGGACTTGAAGAAGGACATAATGCACAAGCCAAATGGACAGTCCTTTGCTGACAAACCTATTGTGTCTAACATGGGTTGGATGGAGTAATTTGAAATACCTAATGCCTTACTGAATACAAAATAAATTTTTCTGAGCTGATAGAAAGATGAGGGTGTTACTATAGGGAATTGAGTCCAAAGTAATAAAAAAATGCAAAGAAACTCAGAATAATATGGAAAATAAAATATGAAATGCTATTTAAGTGAAAGGCACTACTTTCTGTAGAATAGTGCATTCCTTTAATGCCATGTCAGTCAGGGTTGCCATCTTTTACAAATTTTATCAGGAGTTTGCCATGTATGTGGGAAAGGGTTGGGTTTAGATGTATTCTTGAAGTCACAGTTTCGGGTAACATTTTTATGTTTCCTTTAAAAAAAAGAGAGGTATAATTCTATAAATTTATTCCATAAACTTTGGCTAGGTGTGCCTGGGAAAGGGCATTAAGCATGAAATGGAGTGTGCAAAATTGATAAAATTGGCTTTTCTGTCTGAAATGTATTTTTAATCTTGCATACATACTTTTGCAGAACACTGGGAGATGTGGAGATAAACCTGTTGTTCTGAACTCGTGTCATGAAAGGATCTTAACTCTTTGTTTAGCCCACTAGATATTTTTCTCACTGAGGCAGATCTAGGGTTAAGATCCACGTGAGTTTTACTTCTGGCTAGAGCATAGCTGGACAAGATTGTATTTTTGTACCATAAATAAGGTTACAGACTGCAGGCAGAGTGAGGCTGGGAACTCTTAGATTAAAACACTGGATTTAAATCCAATAGAATACTTCAGGTGTTGCATACGTATAACGATCTTCTAGACAGGTGAATATTAATTATACTTTCCTCATTTTCCACATAAAGTATTGAAAAGATGAATTTGTCTAACAAGACTAAGTAAATCCTTGCTATGCAGCAAGTGGTGAGAGGCAAAAAAAAGTAACAGTTTCTCACCCAATTTCAGTAAAATGTTTCTTTTTCAATCTTTGTAAAGATAAAAGGGGAGATGTTGAAGTAGTGGCTGTGTCTAAAAAGATGCGCATTTGTAGTTTTTGGTTGTTCTGCGAAGCTTTCTGATGCTTCTTCTGGTGTGTCATGGCACACAAGTATATGTCTGGAAGAATCCCTATTCCTCAGATTGCATATGCTAGTAGGTAGGTGAACAGTGTATAAAATTGGGATCTAGTTTGTTAAATTAGAGGTACTTCACTGAGAGAGAGCAAACCTAGAAAAATAATGGGCCATGAATCAGTCCTAGGGTGTGGGAAAATAATCAGGTAGAGAGGTTGTCCCCTTCTTAGTCTCTGCGTGCATTCCCTAGCACTGACTCGTGTTTCCCCTACATGACAGCTCTGGCATTTGCTTGGAGCGCCATAATCCACACAATGTCAGCTATTTGGGATCCTTGAGCCAAAGAGCTTCTCTTGTTTAAATCCACTCATGTTCATCTCCTATTTCCACATGGAACTTACATTCAAAGCAGAGAGCAAATCAGTAAGACTTCATACCCACCTTGCGGTGGTAGCAGTGTCTGTGGCTGCTCTGTGAACTTTGCCTTGCATATCCACCTTGGCTGTGTTTTATGACTCTCCCATTCTGGGACCTAACTGCAGCCAAACCATGGAGGTGGCAACTTGGCATAAAAAATTCTGGAAACTCTCTGTGAAGCAGCCTTTGATTTTTGTATGGGTTTACAAGAGATCAGCATAATTCTATTTGAGCATTGTTAGGATTATATATTCCACTGAACAAATCCAATCCTTAAAAGAATTTCAGGGTTCAGCCATGATTTCATCAGGCAGCTTTCACCAGCTGAAGCCATTGAAAATGAAAATAAAATGTCTAGTGTGTTCTGTGCAGAAAATAGGAAGTCCTTTTGTGATGTGAGATCTTACCAAAGCTCATGTGAAGGGGTTAATTTATTAAAAGGCACTGGCTTTTAGTAGTTGCTAGGTAACATTGACCTTTTTCCAAAGGCTGTACTCCTCCAAGGAGGGTGTTTCGGCAGAGGTAATTATTCTGTGTGGTGTTTCCTCAATGAGTTGGCGGTAACCTATCCTTCAGGAAAGTTGAGACGATATGATTTTGGAACAGACTATTATCTTCCACCTGTCCTCTTCCATCCATGTTTCTCTCTCTTTATAAAACAAAATGAATCAAACAAACAAAACCCACACCACCAAAATAAACAAACAAATTACTAAAATATAGAGGAAAAACACATGTTCTGTAGTTTGCTGGTGAAACTACATCACTACAGTTGCAAGAACTCTCTGTCCTCCCCTACAGACTGGGCACTAGAAATGTGAATGACTCTTTTGTGCCTGCAACTATATGAAGTTCCACAATAAGAGTTGTGAAGCCTTCTCTTCAGAGTAGTTAAAAAAGAAAAAGAAATATGTCCTTTTTCAAGGTGTTTATTGTAATATTTTTTCTCTAGAATGAGAAGTTAATAAATTAATTTTTAAGTACGGTTTATTTTTGTCTCAAATTATACACTAGCATTTTATCTTCTGCATTAGGATCACTGCTTAGACTTATTTCTTTACTGGTCCTGTATTTCATGTATTTTTAAGAGAAAAGGGAAAAAATGCTTGAAAATCCACATGCACACCCAAATGATTCGTAAGCTGATGAGACTAACCTAATGACAAGCAGTGTGTTTAGCTCTGTGGCTAAAAAAATTACAATTAGCATTCTTTTAAAAAGAAACATTTTTTTATAGAGTAAGGTGCATAGACTTCATCCTTATGGGCTAGGGTAACTTACATGACAACTTGTTAAATCGATTTTATGCTTCTTTTAGATCTGCTATTCAGTTTTTTAAAGTGCAGATACCATGGCAACCCCCTCTCTCATATGGAACGTATGCTGCTTTAGAGATAAAGAGCAAGTACATGCAAAGATGGAACAGGATGACATGTAAACTTTTTTTTTCAATATTCACACTTTGGAAGAAAAAATATGCTACAGAGACACATTTTCTCTTAGCTGCAATAAATTTTCTGAAATAATCTCATTTTGTACAACGCAATTAATCAGTCTTTAGATCTTTTCATAAATAATATAGAAGGAAATTGCACCCTATGCTTTTCTGATGTGCTGTGCATGTATGGGTATATATGCATATATATAGCCAAAGAATTATTCATATCTCTGCATTTGTTTTAGTGTAAAATGACTCCTTAAAATCTGACACTAACAACTGTATTTTTAATGATTTTCTTACTGTTCCTTAATGGTAAGAATGTAGCACAGTTTCTTGGTTTTGTTTTGGTTTTATGAAGGAACTGCATAGCTGCTATGACTATTTTTTAAAAGAAAAGACAAAACACAGCTGAAGTATCAGTTCTGAGAAAAAGCAGGAGGACGTATATGTACTTGGCTATCTGGGCAGTTACTTACATGGTCTGGATCAGAATTTTCAAAAGCATGATAATCTATTGAATTTCTCAATTAGCTTTCTAAATATTTGACTTCAGAGGAGTCTGCTGGGGGACAGCATTTTTGAAAATCTGGTCTCTTGCTCGAGTTGCTGTAGAAAAAGTTGGATTTAGGTTATGAGAAATTGTTTATATCCAAAACAAGACAATTGATCAAGGAAACTGCTATTTCTTATCATCAAAACCCTGTTTCTTCCTCTATTCCATACCTTGTCTAGAGACAAGACCTACGTGAAATTTCAGCATCTTGCTGGTCTTTTTATTTTCATCTGGTTCTGTGATTAAAGACAGACCTGTAATATTAGTATTTGGTAATTTCTACCAATACAAGCTGAGCACTCATTTCAGTTTTCTGAATGAGTTAAAGAAGGGGAAAAAGTATTTTTTTTTCCCAAGATTTAAAAGCACACTACTTAATGTGAAACCCTTGTTATTCTGAACCTCAGTTTTGTCATTCCCACCTGTAAACCCCAACAAATTACTCTCTTATGTGATCTTGGCTTTGATTATACAGATGACTTTCTCATGCTTGGAGCACTGGAGGAAGGCAGGATGTAGGGTCCATCATCCCTTTTCTTCATCATTCTTCATCTGACTTCACTGGTACTGGGATTTGAGTGTCTTTTAATATGTCATTATTTAAATTAAATAAACAGCCATGCATCATCTTTCCCATGTTTTGCTGCATTTTTGGCACATGCATAACTGTTTGGCAGTTTGTTTCCTGGTCACTCTTTTCACTTGTTGGCATTAAGTTTTGTCAGCTTACATTTCTTTTTGCAAGCTTTAATAGGTTTGAAATTTTAGTTTGATTTTGATAAGCTTGTACAAGTCCCAAGCTGGTATATCAAATATGCTTGTGGCTGCAAATCTCACAGGGAAAGACTCCCGTAAGAGAATGACTACAAATAATAAAAGGAAATTACTATAAACTATAAATGAAAACATAGGCTTTTCTTTTTCTTTACACCTTTCTGCTGGCAGTGCCTGAACCAACTCCCATTAAAATAGAAAATCCCATTGATGGTGTTAGGATGTTTGCCAGACATCCAAACACCAGAGGCATTCACAGTGGAAACTCCAATAATAAGAAAAAATTGCTATTAAAAAATTAATTCTGCATCTTTGAATTATAAATAAATCTCTGTTCCTGTTTAGGGGGATTGGATGCTGGAGTTCATGTTCACAATGGTTTTCCTTTGTTGAAATCAATTTGCCTGTACCAACCATTTATGCTTTAACAAGAAAGTAATGTGATGGTGAGAAAAAGCATGGCATATTGGGATGTTCCTCTGAGTGCTATTCCCTGAGGCAGCTGCTGGAGAGTATTGAAGGGAGGCTAAATCAACATTGCCTACTTTTTTTTTTTTTTCTCAGAGACCAAATGTGTAGCCTCTGTGATGCAAATTATATTTAACCAGCTCTGGGGACTGAATATGGATTGGTGCTTTGGTGAGTCTGGGTCTTTCTGTGTGGTCACAGAACAGTTTTTCTCTCTGTTACAAGGCCGACTGTGATACACATTTGTGTATAAATAAAGCAATGAGTTTGTTTTATAACTATTAATCACAGATCTGAATTAATTTGTTCATTTCAGTTTAGTTTTTATGAAATGAGTACTTTCAAAGTGATTAGCAGTGTTGAAAACCAAGATAACTGTAAAGAGTATTGCCCAATTCAATCTAATAAATGCAAATTGAAGGGTTAACTTCGGTCAAAATGCATTCATAACAATACATTCCAAACAAGCACATTTATTAATGTAGATAGTGCATCTTGTATGTTCCTAGCTCTGAGTTCATTGCTGACTAGAAATCTTAATAAGTATGTTTTACAAATGCTTTCAAATAATGATACCTTCAGGACAATAAATGACTTACAAAAAAATTAAGGTCTCTAAGGTCTATTTGTTAGGTATCAGCAATTATTATGAAGTGAATTTTGTAATTCAGGTATTAGTGAGTGCTAAATAGACTGTAAATGGTATGGAAAATGTATTTTTTGTTTATAGATTGTAGCAAATACTCAAGAAATAACAGAAAAATTAAGCTATGTATAGAGATTTATAGATGCATTTTTATTATACTTTTAAAAAACTTTTAGCTGACTTAAGTTTTCACTTGTGGAAAATATTCTTGCCTAGATTTAAAATAAATGGACTAAAAAAAATCCCCAAATTAAATTTTTTACTACCGTCTTTAGTAGACATTTCCATGACAATATTTTATTAATCGTAAATTATTTATTTGTGTTCAAAAAATTAATTTATACCTTAAATACTTTCTCAAATTACACCTTTGTTTTTTTTTACAGAAATCCCAGATAACAAACTAAATAAGCTCCCAGTTTCAGATTTGAAGTAAACAATTAAAAACCTAAGTTTAAAGTGAAAAACAGTTCAGGAAATTGCCTGATGGGCTTGGCTTATTTTCATCTTGACACTACTACTAAACATCATATGATTATAATTTATTTTAAGGAAAGACCCAGAAGTAAAAAAACAAAACCAAACCACAAACAGAAAACCACCACCACCACCAAAAATGCTGTTGAAGAAATTTTGTGTTAAGGTGCACACATCACACACATAAAATAGTGTAATTTTTTCCCTTATTTGACTGAGGTTTTGAGGCAGGGGGCAGGAAGGTGTGGGGGAGACAACTACAAAAAATAAAGAAACAGTAGTTACCACAAAAGACAGACTATCTTTTAAAATAATTACCAAAGAAATTAAATTTTATCACAACTTGTCAAATGAAAGGTTGCTATAACTCTTTTTTAAATGTAAAATGTTTTAACTGAAAATAGAACATCTTAATAACAATAATTTAATTATCCAATACAAAAAATATTTTTATAGCAGTAACCCCCAAGGAATTTAAAGTATTTCTTCTTCCAAGATAAGCACTGTTTTTAAATAAAAACTTGAATTAGTGTCAGATTAAGGACCTAAACATGAAAAAACGTCCAAAAATTGTAGACGTTCCCATTAACTGTTATTTAAATGTTGTCAATCAAATCTGTTTGCATCTGGTACTGATGCCATGTGAAATTTATTTGTTTAAACTTTCAGTCACACATGGAAAGTTTTGCAGATGGTGTCTCTTCTCATCTGTTTTTTTCCAATTCCCGCCCCCCCCCCAAAATCCAGTTCCTACTCTCTCGACCCCCCAATTTGATTCCTCCTTCTTCTAAAAAAATAGATCTAATCAGTAGCATGTTAAACAAGGGGGGATCTTTTATGTATTCTGTGTTAGGACAAGGAAAGCATCGCTGTAGATCACTAGAATAAACAACTCAGGCTGATTCAATTACAATGCCTGGGCCAGGCTTTTATCTGCTGGTGACATCATTTCTATCAAAATGTAAAATAATACAATCCAATAGATGCAAGAGGGAGAGATAGGACACAGACTGCTGCACTTAGTCATTTAATAAAAAAAAGTGGAAGAAAGCTCTTTCTGACAGGCTGCTAGGACTTCCATTTCCAAAACTCTATTACCTTGTATAATAGTATTCAAAAGAATTGAATGCAGGAAATTGTCTATTACTTTTTATTAGTGGAAGCTGTTATGTAGGATACAGCCTACTGCACTGTTTTTTCTTTGTTCCTTTAATTAACAAGAGCATGAAATCCCTCTATTGGCAAGCAGTTTTTCCAAAGCTTCTGTTGCCTTCTGTTTTCACTGAAAAGGTAGGGTTTTGTTCTTTTCTTTTCTCTGAATGTCGTCTTTTTTTTTTTTTATACTAAAAAAGGTAATTTTTTTCGAGTCACTGTAATCTAAAGTCTATCAGTCACCTTAATGGGCTAGGAGAGGGTAGAATGCAGATACATTTCGATAGTCGTAGAAAAATTTTATAAGAAAGTTTCACACTTGAGAAGTAAGGAAGATTGACATTGCAACCACGTATAGCCTGGTGCCAGTCTTCTGACTATTTCACTTTCCAGCTGAAATTTGGTTTCATTGCTTAATTTATTATTTTGCTCTATGAGCAAAAGATAGATTGATACATATTGATTTGATAAATGCTCGATGCAGAGAATCATGTTCTTTCATCAGACTGTATCTTCGATCCCATAAGATTGTCTGTGACAGCATATGACAGGGTGTCATGAACCTGGCCATCCTACACAATTCTCTCAAATTTTACTGGGAGTAAAAAAAAAAGACCTGAAGAGAGTTGGGGTCTGTGATAGTCTTGAAAGACGTTGACTTATGTCTTCTCTTACTAAGAAAGAGATTGCTACCATTCTGGATAGTGTTATTGTTCCAGGCATGTGGTAAGCTTTTTTTTTATTATTTATGAAAAGGACACATTGAGGATGAAGTAATAAACTCTGCTGGGAATGAACTAGAAATGACTGTAATCACTGAACAATTTTAATACACCCTTTCACAACCATCAGAAGTGTTTTATAATTTTTCAAATTCATGTTTGATATTCTATCTTTTTTTTACAGTGTCTGTGATGCTAACCCGTATTCACCTGCTGTTGCATTGGGCTTAGGCCCTAGCAGGCTGCAATCATGGTCAAGATCAGACAATCCATGTTAGACACACAGCACGTGAATGAGCACATACCTAAGGTGCTAACAAGAATAGCTTAAAACATATAAACTTGTTGTCTAAACTCCCTATCTCTCTAGGCAATGAAGAGGTAACAAACGGTAAAGAATGCTTAAAGCTGGATCTTGGGCTACACAGGACAAGGGCACATGGAGCATTACTGCCCTTTTAATTTGTGTGCCTGAGCTGAAGCTGCATTAGCTGAAGTTGCATATGAAGTTATTCTGCTCATCTTTTATTTTCTGACAGTACCCTCACATCCTCAGGTAAGACAAAAGGTGGACCAGTCCTAAGCTTTATCAATACTCCAGAGGTAAAGGGTCCTTTCTGGGAAAGTGAGAGCTATGGATTTCAACTCCTGCAGGCTGCAGGAGTACCTAGTGCTTTGGTCCCTTAGCTTTTAGCTGAGTGAGTTGTCTGGTAGGCTGTTACTGGAAAAGAAAGGTATTTTACCATGTCTATGACTAATCACTGGGATAGGCTGAATTCATCATTGTCCAGGTGTCTTGAGGAACAGTCTATGTGTGCATGATGAAACAGAGACAGTTACATGTGTCTTCACAGTGCAGTCCCATCACAGATTAGGATGTGTGTTAGCTTAGAGAAGGGTAATGCATTTGCATGACTATCTCAGTGCTTAGGAAACACTGTCATCCAAACTGGAGATATGAGTTGATTGCAGACACCCTTGGACCTAGTGCTGGAGAGCAGACACTTGTCGGGGATTCACTGAGTCTTCATCTCAGTTCAAGTGGAACTCATATGATCTGCATCTTACAGCACAGTTTCAACCTAAAAAATGCATGTATGTTGAATTCCATGAGTTGGAACTGGACCTTTTCCCACAATGTATCTACCATATTCAACCACAAATTGCTTTTCTTACATTATGTAAACATCAAAACTGTCTTTATTCTGACCAAAGTCCACCCTTAAACATATGTAGTTAAGACTCTTTAAAGCCATCTTTTTTTCATAGGAATATAAGCCAGGAAGGACAGCAAATGCCAGAATGTAACAACTTAAATCCAGAATTGGCATTCTGTAAAATGCTTTTGTAAATGCTGAGGATATAGTCCTCTCAGCATGAAAGTAGAATGTCTCATGCCTTTAGAGTTGAGCCATGCAGGCTTTTTGGAAACATATCTTCAGTGGGTATCCATGAATGTTCAGTTTATAGCATAACAGTTGTTTTCCTAGAATTTCCAAAAATCCTAATACATTTGGAACACTAAGGTTTTTTTTAAAAAAATAAGGCAATACTTGTTGTTCCTGATTCTCCAGACAGTCTAGTAGAACCAAGGAATTCAAAGGTTACCTTTTCTGCTGGATGCTTCTCTCAGTTCTCCTGCTGTGCTACTGTGATTTCCACTTTGCACATCTCTGCCTAACTTTTATGAATTTTAGTCCCATTTTCTAGCCCCACTTGATCTACTCCTTCCTCCCTGGAGTCAGCTCTTGATTTACTGCTTTTAGCCTGATGTCTTTGTTCTCCTGCAATTTCTTGACTCCCCAAGCTCTCTTCCATTTTAATTACAGGGATATTCTCTTCTGAAATCTGAAGGTTATGGAGTCCTGTCCTAGCTGATGATTATTTCAAGGTCTACCCAGAAATTAGTGGGGTTTGGTTTTTTTAAATAGACATTACTTTTACATACTAGTTGTCAGTATTATTTGAATATATTAGAAGTATTTTATATAACTTAAAAATCTAGACATATTGTAAGAAATGTTGTTTTTATCGGAGAAAACTTAATTTTGTATTCTAGCTCTTAATAGGTCTGAATAGTTCTGTAGTTCTTATTAAATGCATCTGATGAAACAAAAGTATAAAGAAATGCAGATAATTGACTGTTACTTTTGTATCTTTGTACCGTATTTCTTTTATTTTTTCTTTTATTATTTTCTTTTATTATTTTTTATAAAAAATAATATTTTTCCAAATAATAAAATAATTAATAATAAAATTACAGTGTTTTAAGAATAAAAATAATAAATAATTTTTTGCAAAAGTAGCAAATTCCTGACTGGTACTAAAGGCAAGATAAGCATCAAATCTACTCACCTTATAGCTTGTTTAGGAGTCTTGGTATTCCTAAATCTTTCAGTACAGGATGATGCACAGGATAAGTCTTTTGAGTGTAATAGTATCAAAATGCATCAGCCTTTTCTTCAAATTTGACTTTTGGAAGCAGTTTTGCAAAGTGTTAGTATTATGTAAGCAGGGAGCAGGCAAGAGCAGGATTTGGGGATTTTTTTCAGCTTTCACACAGTGCATTTAATCTGCATGCCAATTAGAATATTTTAGATTATGTTATGTTTTTGGAGGTTATATGGCTTCAGTTGTTGGCCCTCCATTTCACCACTATGTTAACCTAAATCATGCTTTGTTGTGCATGCATGTTTGGTGAGCAGGCTGTGTGGTCAAAAAGATTTATCTGAGAAAGCTTATACAGGAATGTACTTTATTTTGTGAGCATCTTGTGACATGCTGTTAGTGCTATATAAAGTGCACATATTAGACCTATACCGGAAAGTACAGGTCTACTGTTTGATGTGAATACTGCAATTGATGAAGTTTACATAAAACTTTGTGCTGTCCATACATGAATGGACTTAGGCACCTGAAGAAACATTTAGAATGAATTTAAGCCTGTGGATCTAAATCTGAGATTGCAAATTGCATCTCATCTGCTGAATATTGGCTCCCAGGCATCTTGGCTTTTTTTAGTCATCCAGAATTGTCCCAGGCTTGATCAATCAGAGTTTAGACCATCTACAAGCAAGAAAGTAGATTTTCTATGTAATTCTGAATCCTTTAAAAATCTGACTCCAGGAAGTGTTTGGAGATGGTACTGGATTAGTGAATGCTGGGATGGGTCTCTCCTGAAAATACAGGGACAGCTAATAACTTAGTTGGCAATTTGTCTGGAGAAGTTCAGTGTTAGAAAAGCAGTTTCTGGACATGCTCAAGTCATCAGAAGATCGGATTGAAAGCCCTTCACTGCTAACAGGGCTATCTCCAGAAACAGGCAAAGCAAGGAGCTGTCTAGAGCAGCAACATGACTGTAACTGGGTTGGCTGCAGTTGCTGCTATACAGAAATGGTAAGTGTGTATGGGGAAGCCTCTGCTTCTGGATGGGATCCATATCCAGTCAGTGCTGCGATGTCTCACATCAGTGCAGGTAGGAGAGGATCTGTGAGCTCCTCACTGCTCTTTGCAGTCAGGGCGCCACTCCCTGCACTTTCCTTACCCATGGAAAGAGTGTCTCACTCTCATGGAAATGTTCAGAAGGCAAAATTCAGTTTTGCTGGCATTACTGAGAAGCCTGAGCCAGCTCCAGCTGCCTGAAAGACTTCAAATCAGTATCTCCTACAATGCTGCCTGCTGAGGGACAGAGCTGGAATCACTTTTCTCCCTTCCTATTAAAACTGCACTGCTGTGCGTAGAGTAGTTTGAGAGAGAGAAATTTTACAGCCTAGTGGTTACAATATTCACCTGGGAGGGGAAGATGGGGAATCCATTTGTTGTGTGAAGGTCTGTTTATTAAGTGGCCAAAGGAAACGAAAAAACGAAGACGGAAAGAGGAGGTAAAATGAAAGAGAGAATAACAAACAGCAAAAGAGCTCATAGTGAAAGGAGAATTTGATTCAGCAAGTTCTGTTGAAATGGTTAGTTTTTGATAATTCACTATGAAAAGGCAGCTTTAAAGAGATTTTTACAGCTAATGTAGTCTCTTCCTGTTTTCCATCATCATCATAAATTTCTTATAAAGACAACTGGTCTTAAATATGCATTCTTCCTTCTCTAAGCTGTTCCAGATGGGAAATGGCGTAGTTTAGGGAGGAGCTGGATCAATAATCTTCCTAAATAGAAGAATACCTAGGCAGAGAGCCACGTTTTGTAAGGTTTCCTCTGAGTCATTGAAGCTGCCCAGTATTAGAACATGGTCTTGTGTTTAGGGCTTTAGTGGGAAGCTCACCTAAAACACCGCTGTGTCTGAGTTATTTTTAACATGGGGTAAAAGCACTGTGGCAGCAATGGAAGTGTCTGGTATTAGTGTCTTTGCATTTGATATGTACCTATCCATATTTAACAAATATCTTGATTATGAAATTAATTTCCAGTATGTTGAGCTTATTTAAATTATTTTAAGCAGCATCCAGGTAAATGCTTACAAATTTTAAATCAATTGAAACATGTATAACATGAATATTAAGATGACTTTGACTTGGTAAGACTAATGACAGAGTGATCAATAATGGCATGACTAAAGGACATTTATTCTACCGTTCCACATATGGAGAGGTCTGTGAACACCACAAAAAAACCTGCTTGCCACTTTATCTACTGGTGCTGCTAAGGGGGACTGAAACCCTGCATGAAACTGGATCTGTCCCTTGGCAGTGATCCCAGTTAAGTAGGCATGTCATTTATCAATGTGCCAATAACATAATTTCTGTGATATTTTTTCCTCCATGAATTTTGCATTGATAAGAGACTTCTTCAGCCAATAATCTTGCTTATTATATCATACAAAGAAACTGCCGGTGCTTTATTCTCCTCTTCTTTTTTTGTACAGCTGCAAATACTAGAACAGATCAGTGAAGAATTTTCTTGACCAAGTTTGTTAAAGGATAAACTACTAAATATATATTATTTATGCTGTAAGCAAAATCTAATTTCTGTTTTGAATAGACTTTTGTGATGTCTTAGAAGAAGAGAGTCCTCAGCTCTAACTCCTGGTGCACAGCCGGACTCAAACTTCCTTAAAAGCAAATCTAAGATCTTTGTTTCAGCTTTGACCAGCAGATGAGTCTGAGTTTACAAAGTTAATTTAAGTCAGTTTGGATTCCATATTCTTAGTTGGTTTCAGTACTCTCTTGCTAATTATAATCAATTATAAATAGGAGCTTTCTAGGACTTGATTTAGAGCTACAGGTTTGGGGATTTTTTTCCACATTGTTTTTCTTAGTGAAGATGGGAAAAGCATGCTAGTTTTTCTCATTCCACTTCTTCACTGAAGCTTCTTAAGAAAATGAGATACAATAAATCCATTTAGGATTATTTTGAAAAAGCATTTCTGCTTTTAATATTAACCAGATTTTTACTGCTAAGTTTTGCTGGCAGATCTCTGAAAGTTTCAGCTTGCAACTTATCTGGATCACTTAAATCTACTACACTGGCTTTGCAGCCTTGCTAGAACGTCTGTTTTGATTCCCAATGTTATCTTTTTTAGTCCTAGAACACTCTTCTTTAGTGTGAGTGAGATTTTTTCAGAATCTTAAAGGGTCTTAGTTTTAACTCCAAAACATAATGAATATGAGGAGGAAGTACCTCAGTGTAATGTTTCTTGTGCTAGTACTTTCACTGAATATATTCAGTGTAAATGGACAAAGAAATAGCTGGATGTTCAAGTCACACTTTTCTATGGCTTTAGTGAAACCTGGCAATACAGTAGCGTTGTGCACTACATCTCTTATTGTGCTCTTATTGAAGCATAGTTTATATTTCTATATCTTTATATATATATTTTTTTAATATGTTGTAAAGAATTACTTAAACAAGTAATGGCTATCAATAGGTCTGTTAGTATGCTGTTGCTTTTCTTTGTTGGTAAATGGAAGCATTTGATGGGGAAGTATTGATCTGAATCTAAATTTATAAAAATTGTTCAAAATTAAATGCCTGAAAAATGCTAATGTATTGCAACCAATGACTATCATGTGGAGAAAGGACTAATTAGATATCTGTTTCTTAAATTGATTCTGCTTTATGAATGCAAGATTTAATAATGTTGTGTACATCTGCAAATGGAAAACAAAACAGGTTATGATTTGATAGCTCTGATTATCACTAGAACTTGGAATGAGTGCTCCAACTGGAAAAACAGCTCATTAGCTCCTAACTTGTGCTCTTACAGGCTTCATAGCTTAGCTGAAAAAAAATTTTATTACCTGGCATTCAATATCAGTTCCAAATAACTATTCCTTAAATATGCTATTTTATACTTCAAATAATCTATATATATTAATTTCTTAGTCCATGTATGTATAGATGATGTCACTCTACTGGCTAAACCCTTTATTCTGTGATAGACATCTCTTGAATATAAACACAAATACCATACTACTGTTAATAGGATTGTATCCCAACCTTCTATCAAATTGTTTACCTAAATAAATCTGTTATTTTTTCTATACACATTTCCCACCTAAAAAAATAATGGTGTGTTTATTCAATAGTTTATACCAGATTGATATGTAGTGCCCTAAATCTCAAAGGTATTTATGGGTAAAAGGCAAGTTAATCTATGCATAGTTTTACTTGTACATTTAATAACAAAACTTCTAATTAAATTCTAATTGAATTTGTCTTGTCATGCTTACATTGTTAGATACTATGAACATATTATGATTTTTTTTTTAATGAAAAATTAGTGCTTTATTTAATTTCTTCTAAGTGTTTTTCTCATTTTTTTCTGGGGAGGTTTATTTTTAAACAAAAACACTATTTTGAAAACAAAAAGTTAAATCAATTATCCCCCTCAGAATGTAAAAATAAACCTTTTTTTTTGGTCACACTCTGAAATTAATATGTTAAAAATGTTGGCATGAAAAGAACATTTTAAAAAAGCTCCCTTCTCCCATTTTTAACAGTATTTATGAAATTTTCCTAGAGCTTGTAAAAGCTTTGTTCCTGAGAAGTCTTTTCTATGGAAAAATATATGTTTTAATATTTTCCCAGTTCTAATTTCAAGAGTCCAGGAAATATAAGTTGGTTTTAGTTAGTATTAGATTCTACAAATGGTATTGGAAGTTGATTGTGTAAATTATTATGATAAACTTTAGTCCTTCTTTAATGTAAAACATTCATGTAGCAATTTGATAGTTTTCAAATATACTCGTAAGGTGTAATTATCTACTGACATATTTGAAAGGGTAGTCATTATTTGTAACATCATGTGTTTGCTATTTCCTACTCATAGTGCACATACGTTTGTTCATTTAAGTCACAAGAAATCATTGCCCACTTTCCACCTTCTAGTCAGGGAAAAAACCCAAACATGTAATGAAATCCAAATAGGGAGACTAATTTTTTTTTAGTTGAATACATAGAATTTTCAGATTGTGCAGGAAAACTTGTTGAACTCATGAACATTTGCAAAAAAACCCACCCCAAACCTTCTATGATTTGCATGAATTTTGCATTTTAATTATTCCACTATTTTCTAAACAGTGCCTGTGCTGGTTTACCAGCTTCTGATAGCTGTGTGAATTTTCTAATGCACCTTTTGAATCTTTGTTAATATGAGGTGGAAAAAAATTTGTTAAAAATTATTTATGTAGATCATTGACCACTCCATAATTCTATCCACTTCCATGAGCTTTTAATTGTGCTCTGCTGCTCTTGTATTTAAATCTTTCACACTATGTCTCTTTTATTTAGGTTAGTGTTAATTTATGTGACTAACTGCAAAGGTAGATGGGTAAAATGAAAAAGAAAGCTGGGATCATGTTTTCCTCTTCTGTCTCTCTCTCTTTCTCTTTCTCTTTCTCTCTCTCTCACTCTCCCCCTCTTTTCTAAACAAGCTAAGAGTTTTTATAATTCATCACCTGGCTGACAGATGAGTTCTGCTGGAGAATATTAGAAAATGTCTCAAATCTCATATATATGCTAATGGTATGCTGAGACTGGTTGGTGGTATGCCGGAGTTTTTAATCTGTCTCGACCAGTGTGGAAAGTGGAGGAGACAAGTCATTGCACTCGACAATTTATGATCAAACAACTGAATTGTAAAGGAAGAAGGACATGCAGAAAAGGAGAGTAATTTTCTGATTTAACAGCGTTGTTACTACAAATAAAGAAATCTTGATTTTGACTGCACTCGACATTAAATGAGTTTCCTGTGCCCTGCTCTGAATTTTTCATTTTCAGATTTGTATAAAGCACCCTGCTTAGATACAAGTGACAGATAAGGAGACGATTGCATATGGAAATCAAATGTGTATAATAAAGCCATCTTCTGTTTATTAAATAAACACATGTAGATGACTTCCATGGAGAATGCACTGATAATTCTTCATTGTGTTCTAGTTTTTTTGCAAGTCACAAAGAATCTTATTTAACAACCACGAGTGACTAGATGCAAGCTTTTCTGTTTATTACCTTATAATAAACCAGGCAGTCTAATATATGGCATTTATAAACGTATTATTTTGATTCTTTAGTCCAAGTTTTAGCTGTATCGGTACAATATATTAATGTTCATGCCATTAGAGTTGTGGAAGCTGAATCGATGCATTAGTATTTTTTGAATATTATATTTTCATGATAGAAATTGTAAAGATTATCATGAAAATATGTACATTATTGTTAAGTGAAATTCTGGGAGAAGGGAAGTACAGCATGCAGCACTTCAGTCTCCAGATAGAAAAAAAGACTACAGAACTAAGAACTAAGACTATGGGGCCTGCAGTCAGCTTGACAAATATTTCTGATCCAATGATTTAAGAGTCTAAGTTTCACATATAAAAAACACTTGAAGTTCGTCAAGGGATGTCTTTCCAGTTCTATTTCTCACTCTTGGGGTTTTTTTTGCAGACATGGCCTTCCTATAAATTGTTATAATCTATTGCAGTGTTGGGTAACATCATGAACGCTGGTTGTTTTTTTCCAGAAAGTGTTTTTATATTGCAACCAGAATGCTTTTAGGCCTTTTTAATAAAGCAAAATACACTTTTTTTACCTTCTACCTCTGGAGAATTAAGTTGAAATTTAGATTTTGGTTCATATTTTTATTTTGAGAAGAAAAAGATGTGAAGGGTGGATCAGTGATGTCTAGACACTAATGACCTATATTTAGTGAAAATTATTGGCCGTGTCAGAGGAGATCTACAGTTGGTAGTTCACCCTGCCTGGACTGAGAGGTCCATTATCTTAAGCCCTCCCCTGTATTTATCAATATCAGCAACTGCATTAGGAAGGTTTTGGACTCGCAGCATTTTTTTCTCAAATTAGCAGCAGCATCAACCTGTACTTTTGGTTGTGCTTGAATTCTATTTTGATGTTTTACTTTTGAAAAAGAAGAGAACTCCACCAAATTAACAATGGAAAAGCAAAGCATGCCTACCTCCTGACGGATATTTACTGCTGGATGAGGAGGAAGTTGTGAAATTTAGGTTGAGGCTTCCAAAGCACCAGGCAGCTTCTCTGCCTGGGGTAATTGTAATGTGAGCTTTGGCATAAGTGCATCAGAAAATCCACATGGATTTCTTACTATGATTGGAAGTGATTGCTGTGCATAGAAGTGCACAACCAGTTCAAACAAGACTAGATAAGCTGTGTTGCAAAGCCATATGGCTTAGTTTAAACAGCACAAGGAGGAAGTCTTTGATCATGGCCTTTGATCATAGTTAACCCTAAATGAAGTGGTGGGCTAATGTAGGTAAGAAGGTGTCAGAATCAAGGCGACTAGAGGCTGGTATGAGTCTAGTAAAAGAAGAATTTTGGAGAGGACCCTGGTATGCAGATGGTTTGTTTGATTTTAAACCTAGTGTAAAGGAGAAAAAAACATAGTATCTTGGGCACCAGTGGAGAAGACCAAAATATCGCGGAAACTATGAAGATGACTGGATGCAGAAGCTGTAAGGTGTATGTTATCCTTCAGTGAGTTTCTGACAGAATTTACATATGCATGAAGGGTCATCTCATAATGTTCAGGAAAAAAAAGAGGTGTGAGAGACATAAATGCTGCTAGAAATGAGGGTAGAATATAGAAATGCATTTGAGTATGACAGATAAGATGAAAGGAAAGAGCATGAACATAACTGTAGTTGCAGATGGGGTGATTGGCAGATCCCCAGATGAAAAGGAGACCTCTAGAAATATAATAAAATGATGATAGGGCAGAGGAAAATACCAGAATGTGGAGGAAATCTGTGGAAGAAGTTTGCTCTGTGGAAAGAGTTTGTTCTGTGGAAGGAGTGATGAGATGCAACCCCTAGAGACAGAATATTGAGCAGTATGAAAGAAGAGATTGAGTAAATGGTAACAGCAGGGGCTAGTGGCTGAAGAAGAAGAGAAGACAAAGATAAGTGGAAAGCAAAAAGGAAGCAAGAAGGCCAAAGTTTCATAGGAACCTAAGGCTGCTCTGAAAGATCACTTTTGTCATAAGAAATATTAAGAGACTGGCCATCAAAGTGGATAGAAATGGAAAACAGTCTTGTGTGAAGTCTGTCCAAGCATAATGCTGTGAGGGGCTGGCAGAGTGTGAAAGTCATTCTAAATAGACTGGGGAAGAATCCTTTTGCTGTCATTCTACCGTTTGACGGTAAGAATAAGAAACTTGCTTGAGCAGCTCAAAGACAGTTGTGCTAGATGGGGGAAGATGTTCAAAGATCTTTGCTGAAATTCTGCTATTTCCTAGACCTAGAGAGTAAATATTTGGGAAGATAATTAATGTCACCAGGACTGCTGAAAGCACCAATCCAGAGTTTGAGATTAAACTGGTTAAGTAGCTGAAGAAGTAGCCCTCTTGGATTTTTGCTAACCTGACTGATAAGAGGATGGACAGTAGAGAGGAAGTAAATGCTTTGAGGATAATAGCAAAGTGGGTAGTTAAAAATAGGAATGCTTAATTTGGATAGTGAGATTTAACTGGAAACTGCCTCAATAATTCATAGGAACTGCACAACAAAGTGGAGGAAGTCAAACAAAGAGTCAGATGTGAAACAACATTATAAGAAAAGCAAAATGGAATAGCTGTTATCACTAGAAAAGAGATATGGAAGGAGCTTAACTATTCAGAAATTGGTCTGGTACACTTTGTCATGTAATGACCTCAGAAAAAGTAAGAGGAGAGAGCGTGAGTTAGTCGCAATCTGAATGATAATTTTTTAGGAAAGACTATAAAGTATCTTTTGCTGTGAGCCTGCTGTAAATCAGAAATTGAAATCCAGTGTTTCAGAACAATAAAAATCTTTATTAACCCTGCAGTGAATGTGGACTTTCCAAGATTTTTTTTTTTACTTCACCAATACAACATGAAGTGCAAATCTTGCTAATAATGGTAACACCCAAATGCAAAGTAGACTTCTTCAGTAAGCAGTCACTGAGCTAGCAAAGGGCAGTGTTACTTTAACTTTGGTTTTAGACAAAAGAGTTTTTTGTAAGGTAGCACACTGTCTCCCTCTTTCCCCCATCCTCATCCCCTCTACTTATTCTCGCTGTTCAGCTTGTTGTTGGCACAGGCCAGGACCTGGGACACAGGCAACACCTCACTGCCAACTGCAGGCAACATTCTTTTTATCCTGGTTATGGAGGAGGCAGTACTTTTAAAGGGTATTTAAGTAGCATTTTATGAGTCAGGAAGGCTTGATCCACATGCCTTTGTAGAAGATTAACATGACCAAGAAGATATACAACAGTATTTTATCAATAATGTGCTTCTAAACCTGAGACCTGCAAGTTGGATTATTGAAGCTGTTTGACAATTATATAAATACATTTGGCACAAGGCAAAGTGGAAAGTAGGTAGTTTTAAAAGTCTAACCCACAGTATTTTAGAAAATCTCTAATATTTTTAATGTTCAGATTCTCCAAAATATTTTTTTAAAAAATCTATTAATGATGAAAAAAGAAAAAATAGACAAAGAAATCCCAAATCAACAAAGACACCCTGTGAATATAAAAATGTGAATTAATAAACAATGCTTTTCCCCCCCATGTTCACACAACAAGAGCTGTCTACATCACTGTGCTTGACTGCCCTTTTATTCTGTAAAAGGCAGTACCATGAATAAATAAAACTGAAAGTGTGAAATAGCTTAGAGTTGAAATGTGCCCTTAACAGGGCCTAGCAAAACTTTATTGAACCTCGATGCCTATGAACAATGCCTCACTCCAATCATGCCAGCAGATGGCACTCTTTATATTAAGTAGCTTTTATGGGAAAATTTAATTTGTTTCTTTTTTTTTCTTTGTTTATTAAATATGGGGAGGTACTATCCCATGTAATGCTTCTTCCTGAAGTGAAAAATTGGTCTACACAAAACTTCACATAACTGTATTTCTGATGGTGTGTATAAACTGAGATTTTCTAAGTCGTGCCTTTCTCCATACCCGGGAAAAATTAGGAGAAGAAACTCAGTATGACTGGAGAGTTGCAACTCCTCAATGTTGGAAAATTAAAGTGTAGGAACAGGTTTCTGCGAATGTTTTGCCACTGCTCTGTGTTTCTAGTGGTTAGGCGTTTCCAGGCTGAACGTTGGATGCTCTACAATGGTTAGTCAATGAATTCTGGATATTTGTAGTCTATCATTAGGTGTCTTTTTCACTTTCAACAGAGAAGATACCAGAGGAGATACATGCACAGGTATCAAAACAGGGACAACTGGAAGGAGAAGGACTTCAAATTATGCTAGTCTGATCCTGCAGGAGAATTCCTGCAGAATTCAGGACTAAGGGAAGAAGCCCCTTCGTGAAACTAGCATGTGGTGGTGGCAAGGAGGTGCCTCACCATGTCTGAGCTGAGGAAGCATTGCCTGGGCAGGGAAATCACCAGAAGCAGAACACCACTACAGCACAAAAGAGCTGCTTTTCCTCAAGTGCCTCCCAACTCCCTACAGAGCTGCCAGCCACCTCCAGCACTGGTAGCTGCACCCACAGGCACTTGACAGTAGTGTATGTTTACAAAAGGATTTTAGCAGTGAAGGTAATGTATATTCAATCTGTGAACAGTAATATAAAATCCCGTGTTTTGTAAGTGGAGGAGAAGAAGAAAAGCAGGTTGCCATAACCGGTAAATACTTCTGTAGCTAATAATGTGCTAGGTTACTGATGGACACAAGCCACATAGGCCCTAGGGGAAAATAGAAAGCTTTCAATTTTTCCAGCTACTGCAAATACTTCAGCTGAAGTGAAGCCTCTTTTTCAGAGAAAGTCAGTGGAAATAGCTTCTGCTGAGCTGGAAAGATACTCTTGATTACTTGCTGTGCTCTTAGATAATCAAGGACACAGTGGAAATACCACATAGCATGTGACCAGCTTTGATTTATCCCAGGAAACCTCTCTCAACCTCAGAATGCACTGTAAACAGCTGCTTCACAAACTTCAGACAGAAAAACCTCTTCATTTTTTATCTCTTAGTTAATATATAAAAAAATGTTTATTCGACTGCACAACTGCATAATTTCCGGTCCTTGAATAAAATTAGAAGATGAAACAAGGATGACTTCAAATAAATTTGTTTTTTGGATACATTCTTTTGCAAGGTTTCAATTACTAACTCAAACCTGTTTAAAATATTTGCTTCATTAATCACAATATTTAGTACTCTGGCTATTTCTGTCCTTTAGCATGGAATTATTTATCTCTCTGCCCTCTAGAAACTCCTGATAGTGTTTAATTATTATGCTATTTTACCTCACCATAAAGATGCTTACAGCTGCTGCCCCAATGTTCATATCCTTAAGTTTTATCAGCTTCCTACTTCTGGCAACTTTTAGTAACAACAGCAAGCCTTGGTAAAACTAATTTCTGGCTAACTCAGTACCCAAAGTACTGAGTATTTTACTTCAAAATAAAAAAAAAATTACTGTATCTAATTCCTCTTTTTTTCTAACCATACTCACTCTTTTTTTTTCCTTTACCTTAATTTTTGAATTACTCTGTTCTGCTCTGGTCTGTGTTTGCTGCTATGGGTAACAAAAGGTGTAACCTAGAAAACTAAAACGGCTGTGTTCAAATGCTCTCTCTACTTCTACCTTCTCATTACTTCTTCCTATATATGGTGTGCTTGTTTTCCTTCCTGTTTAACATCTTTGAATCCCCTTGATGCCCTTCATTACACAGCTTTTGTTCAGGCCCTTGAGACTTCTTAAATTGCTTATTGGAAACCTCCTAGCAACACTTGCCTTGTTGCCTTAAATCTACCAAAAATGCTGTCACATCAAAATAAGCTATTTCGCTTACACTTCTGCTTCTGCACAGTCACCTCCAAACCCTTGTATTGACACATTTCCCCTTTACCAAACACAGACCTCCTCTGGCTTGCTCCTTGTTTCTTTTCTTTCATTTCTTTTGGCTGACCTCCCAGCAACTTTATCAAGAAACAAAGCCTTGGAAGTAAGCATTTAACTTTTGGTTTTCATCTGTTGCTCATTCCGGTACTTCTTCCTGCGTCTCCATCCTGCATGGATGCATTCACAGCCTGGCAGCCCGGGTGAGGTACTGCAAAGCTGTATGCTTAAGGATCCTAAGCATAGGATCTAATGTAAGGGACCATGCTAATGTAAGGGACCATGACACCTTAACTCACTGCAAATCTGCACCACTTTCCTTGTTTACTCTTGTTTGAATGTTTTTGCAACTTTTTTTAGTATTTCAAAATGGACTGTAGTATGAAAACCGAGGCAGTTAGGTCTTTTATCTTTCTAATACATAATGATGTGTGCTAAAGCATTTGTGTGAAGAAAAAAATATAATAAGGATTGCTATGAGTCTTCCTACAAATAGGTAAAGGTATAAATATTCATCCTTGAAATAATTTTGCTGTCATCTTGGAACCTCTCTGGGTGTAGCAATCACCCAGATACACGGCAAAAACGAGACAAATTACATCAATTGTTTTGAAAACTTTAGCAATTATTCATACTTCTGAAGAAAACTGCATCAGTAATTAAACAACTGAATTAATAATTGCCAGTATATATGAAAAAAGTCTTGATAAACTCCAGCCTTAACATCATTTAGATGCATATATCATTTGGTCTTTTAAGATTTTAGGGGAAAGGAGGGGAAACTGCCATTTTTTTCCAATGAATGTCGTTTGCTGTTGTTTTTATACAGACTTGAACTACTTTCTTAAAAATATATTTACAGTTGTTGATTTTAGTGTGCTGTTCATAGTCTCTGTCCCTCTCCTGAGCACTACCCATCACCCCCATCACTCCATCTTGTTATTTTGTTTCATTAAATCTTTGGTATACTTTATGTGAGATGGACTTCTTTCTTCAGTAGCTCTTATTAGAAGGTGCTGGTTTGGGGGAATGGCTCGTGGGAAGGGGCCGAAAGGTTTCATTGTATTCTGCAAAGGAGATGAAATCCCATAACCCATACCCACTTTTTGCCCATAGCAGTTCTATGTTGCAATCAAAGGCAGAGCTGCAACACCTTTACAATGTACTTTGACAATCTCAGAGGTAGCTTTTGTGGGTAACAGCAGCAGTGTGAGCAGTTCGGCGTGAACTCCAGCACCAAGTTCAAGGCAAGAGCAAGGGGGTGGTGTGGTTCCTGGTATAAACTGTTGGCCATTTTTTGGTGATCTATAATGTTTGGGTCAAATCAAAGATCTGTCCAACCTCTCCTGAGCAGTGGAAAAAAAAGGAGCTTGTATTAAGGAGAAGAAAAACATACAGTGATAATCCCCTTGACTTAACCTGTGATCTTCTACTGTTCACTGATTTAACTTATTTACGATCCAGGTATCACATCCAGAGAAACATGTGATATAGCTCTTGGGTTTAATAAATTCATCTTCCA
Organism: Cephalopterus ornatus; assembly: GCA_013396775.1. Classification (NCBI taxonomy): domain Eukaryota; kingdom Metazoa; phylum Chordata; class Aves; order Passeriformes; family Cotingidae; genus Cephalopterus; species Cephalopterus ornatus. Next base: position 76,282 of record VZRE01011771.1, read on the forward strand.
TTAACTTTCAGGATTTAGTTGTGCATTGTATTAAGAAAAATATCCTGTTTGTTTCAGGCTTTCAAAAAGTTAATTGCTTTTTATATTCCTAGTTATTTTGTCAGGAGTAAACATGAACCATGGTTCCCTACTTACCATGTCAGCAACATTTATTATTTTACAGATCTTTATTGCATCCTTCTTGAGCAGCTTATTTTGCAAGCCAAAAATCCTAGTCTTGTTTGTCTTTCCTTGCATTATTCCATACCCTTTATAACTCTACCTCTTTCTGCATTTTTTTTTTGTCTTTACTATTTGGAGTGTTTCGGGGTAAGGTCAGTTTATGAAATATGACAACTGGAGACATGTAAATATTCAGGGTATGACTTAATAAAAAGGTAATGGTAGCATAATGAGTTTACTTTGTTTTACTGTTTTTCCTTCCTAATAGTGTTATTGCTTTCTTTGCCTGCTACAGAACAGTGAACTGTGAATGACTCTCTTTGCAAGGGGTAGTAGATAATAGTCCAAAACTGTAGAGTTAAGAATATTTTTTTATATATACCTTCCTTTTTCTTATGTTGGCATTGCATCTCTACTGACATTGTCATGTGATCAGTCATTATGTTGCATGTTCCCCTGCAATGATTTTTATACAGTGTTAGTTTTGACTATTGTAAATAACTTTCCATCTCAACAAAGTTTGTTGTCTCTGTATTTTCCTTCTTTCCAACATTTTTTTGTCAGATGCTGAAGGGCGTAGATGCCATTGCAGAGTCTCATGGCACACCCTGGTAACTTTCCTTTCACACTCTTTATTTTCTATCTTTGCATATCATTCCAAAACAGCTTGCCTTCTTTAGAAGGCACTGGTAAAGGACTCCGGGTGTGACCCTTAGAAATTCACATATATTGTATCATTTAGTTCAAGCTTACTCATATACTTGCTCACACGTTCAAAAGCTTCAAGTAGATCTTTAAGGCATGGCTTTCTTACGAAAGCTGCATCAAACCCTTCTCTGGTTTTATCAGTAGGTTTCACTGGAGGTTTTAACTGTTTCCCAATGAATCCTGTTTGCAGTTGTCTACCGGATCTATAAAAGCAAGGGTATTTTGTATCTTTTATTATTACAATTTCTTTAAGTTATAGTCTATGTGTTGCCCTTAATAGTTCACACACTTAATGCCTGAGTTCCTTTAAATGTTGTGTCATCCTGGTGCCTTTTGCGGTTTTTATTGTCCTCTGTAAGAGTCCTTGCTATAGATTTTTACAAAAAAAAGTTTTTCTTTAGTTATCTTCCTCAAGCAAGTTTCTTCTCAATGGAAACCTTATTAGCTAGCTAACATAATATTAGTTTTTCTATGTTCCCAAGACTCATAACTGAGGTCTTAAATACACCGCATTTCTGCATTCTGTTCTGAAAAACTATTTCATTTGCCAAAGTACTAACACCGAATATATAACTGCAAAATATTGGTACAAAATCCAAATTCACTTACAGGTGTAAAATTTTTCAATGGAAAATCCTTCAGTTATTTTAGAATTCTAATTTCTGGAAAAAAAATTATTTACCCCCTATACCTCAACTTTGCTATTCTCAGAACAGATCTCATCTTTTTCAGTTCTAGGAAAGAGTTGTGAAGGGGAAATATCATTTTTAGGTAGTTGATATGTGAAAAGTCAATGGATTCCTTGGTATTTATGTAAAAGCAGCAAGGTGCTTTAAAAAAAAAAGCATTTAAAAAAAGGTAAGTTCCTGGTTTCAGCCTGGAAGCACTTTACCATTTTTGATTAGCATATGAAATTTAAATTAGGAACTCAGGATGAGAAAATATGAACTTCTCAATTACTGCAAAAGCAAAAGATGCTTTAGAGCAAGCTGTTGACATCAAGCATGATCTGGTTGTGTTTTAGCTCAATGTCTCACAACTGTTTTTAATGCAGCAGCTCAATCTTTTGGATTTGGGAAAAAAAACCCAAACACCTTGTGTCTATTGCTTCTGTTTTTCACTTAAAATCAAATGTGTGTGAATCTAGGAACTATTATTATTTATCTTCTTGGCAACTGTTTCATGTGTTGTTTTCATTTAAACTGGTGGCAGTTCATAGACCAATGGATGAGGAACAAGTCAAGTTTATGAAAAGTGACACCAAGATGAAGCATAATTTTTTGCAATTGTCACACCCCTTGTGTTTCTTTTCAAAGATGGGCAAAGTGAATGTGCTACTGCTCCCAAGGTTCTCTTTCCAGATCTGCCTGAGTGAATATCATACAACTTCATAGTTATAGGAAGAAATGATAGATTATGTTGTCTTCTGTGCTATATCCTCTCATTTGTATAATGACTTCCCCTATCAGTGCAGGATTAGATGAGTAGAATGAGGCACCACATAAACAAAGGGGAACATGAATAGCTGGGAGAATTACTAGGGGGGATGCAGCTGTTGCCAGCAGTTCAAATCCTAGGTGGGAGTGAATTAATGATCAAGACTGTCTCCCACAAGTTGGGAGATCTCTATCTTCCACCTCAGTGTTAATTCCTCACTAGTGTTATGTTGCCACTCCAGTCAAAAGATCAAAGCAAATTGCTAGTGCATGGTCAAGGATTACATAGTCTGTACTTTGAGGCTGTTTTCTGCCTTGCCTCTTATGTGTCATATGATGCCAAAGGAGCAAAAGGGCACCTAGCCCCTGTCCTTGGAGGACTCCCTGTCAGAGGTGGAGCTAGTTATCAGGCTGTGATGGCTCTCTTCTCTCCTCACATAAGGCAGGGTGCAGTGGGCAGTGACATTTATTGTTAGTCACTGGGAAGGGTGGGATGCTGGTTGTTGGTTAGTTTACAGTTTTTTCTGGGTAGTTCCTGTGCTGCCATACATGCAGGTGAACTTTTGCCGAGTTACTGCTTGCTGTTCTCTTCTGCACCCTGCAGTGTACTAACAGGTAATTTCAGGGATAGAGGAAATCAGGAAAGGGAGATCTTTGGGGCCATGCTCTCAGTTTGGATTGGGCTGTTGCTGCCCCCTCACAACTGCACTCCAGGGCACTGTGCAGAGACTGACACCGACCCATATATTACACACCACTAATTTAAATTACTCTTGTATGCTATGGAGTTAATGCCCCTTTATGCTGAGAGAAATATGGAATAGGCAGTACATTATTACTTACTTATAGATTTGTACAGGAAAAATTCAGAGAGCTATGCAGATCTTTATTTATATGTGATAATCTATATCATACACACTCACAGACATGCAAATTGAAGCTTTACATCAGAAATTCACAGGAAAGCCTCAGGCTGATGTTAATTCCATCATTTAAATAAAGAATTTCCCATTGTTACAGAGGCCTTGGAGTGCTTCTGTGCTCTTTCTATTTACATAGTGATTTTCTCAGATGAACCAAATGTATAGGGATACAGGCTAGTGACACTCTTACCAGTTATATATTGAATTATTCATCATTACAGGAGATTTCAACCAATACTGATTAATCATTTCTCTTCTAAATACCATTTTTGTTATAAAGCTTCCACTAATTCTGTTCTCTTGCCATTATATATGATTTCTATCTGTTATCTGACTTGGCTTTCAATCTGCCATTTAAAAGGTACCAGAACTGTCTAAAGACTATTCAGTGAAACAGACTTTGGAAAGATATACTGTCAAGGGCAGAGTATTGAACAAGGCAGTAAGAGAGAAAAGAAAAATCCAGACAACACAATGATTCAGTTACAGTGATTACACTTGTAGTAAGCATTACTTTGCTGGAGAAATGGATGGATGGCCCACTTCCAGAATAAAAATAGACAGTTCTTATTCTGCATCCTCTACAACCTTCTTCCAGTGTCTCTTATGTTAAGGCATGTGATTTTTTTCATGTCTTCCTAAAGAACAGGTAGTGAAGGAGGTACTGAAGGAGGTATTGAGTTTCTTTCATTTGTGCTTGGGGCTGTCAATCCAAAATTGAGACAAAGACATATCCATAACAATGATGTAGTCCATGTCAGGGGTAACTTCTAACTTTTAGGCTAGCTGGATTGGGAGGTTATTTGTCATTGTGTTTAAGGCAGACATTAGATAAAGGTGTCCTCAGGGCGTATCAGTTGTCCTCATGGCCTGGCTTAGATGCTCTTGCATTTACTCAGCCACAAATCTGTCTTGTGTGCCCTGCTTCATTCACAGCATATGACCACATGGAGAGGCTTCAGATTAGGAAACCATGGGGGAACCATGTTGACAGCCTTCTTTGCAACAATGTGCTGTCTTCTGTTACCAACTGCTTGTCATTTCTGCCGTCCCTGCCTCTACTGTGTATGCATGAGAAGGGCATAACAGCAGTGCTATGCAAGTGTGCATAGGTGTCACCCTCCTGGGGGAGCTGGTCCTTTGGAGTGGAGGAGGGATACAGTACTCTATTATCCTGTGTCCATGAGTTTTCCACCAATTGATACCAGTTTATGTTGATTCAATAGGTCTCATAGCTGACAGTCTGTGCCCTAAGACTTTCTGTAAGGTGTATATCCCATTGCAAAGTGTCCTCTTAACCCAACTGAGTTTCCTCTTGGTTGTCTAGCGCTTAGTTCCAATTTGGGCACGGAGTAAGAGTTATGCAGTGAGGATGACTGGGTTCCTGTAGTTGAACAGGGACTGAACCACACTGACTCCAAAGGTTTGAGAAAACATCTGACTAGACTGTTTGGCCATACCTCTAATTGTCACTTGCATCTACTTTTATAAAGTTGTAGATCTACATGGATCTATCTATGATTCTAATTTCAGTCTCTAGGCCCGTTCTTCCGGAGACTTTTATCACCTTGGATGTAGAGAAGATTAAAGCTTTGTTAAAATGCTATGGCTTCATTTTGTTGGGGTTCTGACACCTTGTTTTCCCATTATAGGTCTAATTTCTGATATGTATGCTAGAACTCATTTCTTCTACTTCTGTCACAAACATTTCTCTACGTTTGTGGATTTTTATTCCTGCCATATCCTGTCCCTTTATTTAGATCTATGTATATGTAAAATACTGTTAAGTGCAAGTATTAGTCCACAGATATAAATGACAACACTCTGAGAGAGGCAATATGCAGCTATCGAACCTGTTATTTTTCACCTAAATTCTCATTTCATTCCCCCTTGAACTTGGAAATTTTATTATTGCAATGATATCCAAAAATATTAGTAGTACTTCATGAAACGGTTTTTCTTCTAAAATTACAGAAAACTAATCAGTAGTATTAAAATTATTACTGACTGCAATTGTAAGGAATAATAATATAATGGAAGACGCTTGGCTTTTTTTTTTTTTTGGTAAATGTTATCTGATTTTAGGAAGCCTCATTTAAGACCACTCATTTTGAAAACTGAAGTCAGACATCCTTTCTGAAAAGGTGACTATTGAAAGTCATAAGAGTATACAAAACTAAATTTAAATATGAATTTATGCAGGGGCACGCAGTTTGAATGTGATCCTCAGTACTGAATTTGAATTACTGTTCTGCTTTATTATCTAGATTTCATTTATTGCTGACAAGGAAAACATTTGGATTAAAATGTGTGGTCCCATTTTATGGTTTTAGAGCATGATTCCAGTGTTTTTGACAAAGAGGTTTCTAAAGATGGTTTATATAAGAGCTAATTTTTCGTTTCAGAATAGACATTCTCTTTTCTCAGAGGATTCATTTTATAGAGACGATTTAGAACACATCACACATTCCTTTCTGATTTTGGTCAATAAAGTTATCATGTAATTATCATCAACCAGTATTTAATAATTAATTCCTACCTCTAGGGCTGTCTGTGGACAAAGTATGATATCTCATCTGAAAGCAGTGGCTGAATTTGTCGGTGAGGTATGGAGGCAGATAATCAGTGTCATCATGAATAATAAAGCTTTCATAATTTTAACTGCATTTAGAAACCATTTCTATACTTGTAACATGTCCAAAGTGCCTGCAGCTCAGGACTTCATCACACTTTTTACATAGTCCCTTAAATTCCAAGTAAAAAACTAGCTTTACGCAGAGTCTTTAAAACAGAAGTAACACAGCTGTGGGCAGCTTAAACAGAACTGACCTTGTACACTGTTAAATGAGACCAGCAGTTTCTGAATTTTCAGTCATCTGAGGGGCGCACCTGGGGGCAGGTAATTGCACCTTAGACGTACTGCAATGATCAGAACAGCCTCACTACTACACCAAGCTGGCACTCAGTTAGAAAATCCCAGCTAACAGCATAGTGTGCAGCAGAGGAGGCTAAAACCATTTTCAAATGTCTTTCTTTCAATGTGGACATATCCAGCAGTGAGTCTAACCTACAGTTTTGCCTGTAGCTGCATACTTTGGTGTTGGGGTAGATTTCCTTCAGGAGGATAGGGAAGGATGCAGGAGGTACTGTGTGAAGATAAATGCTGTTAGGGTCTCACTTTCACACTCTGTGCTGGCACAGCCACCTGTGGGGAGCGGAGGTTGGTTCTAGCTCTACTACTTTCCCACAGTTTACTGCAAGCGGGTTTTTAGTTAAAGCACACTGAAGGAAAATGCACTGCACATGGAAACATGGTGTCCACTAGATCACTATGGCCAAAATTGTCTGCATTTTATTTTATGACATTTGGCTGTTGTATAACTGAACATTTATCTAGATTATCAGGCTGCTTAAAGGCATGGCAAAAGAACGTGCAGCTGCCCAGAAAGGTTGTTGAGTTTCTGTCTTTGGAAATATTAAAAATGTACCTGGACATTATCCTGTGCAACCTGCTCTTCATGAACCTGCTTTAGCAGAGGGATGGGATGAGATGATCTCCAGAGGTCCCTTCCAATCCTGGCTGTTCTGTAATTCTATGATATGGGTAGTCATCACCCTTATGCAGAATGGTTGTGGTTCAGTAGACTTCACACTACATCCTGTCAGAATCCTCCTATCGAAGCTCAAGTGTATCTATCTCAGAGTTCTGTCCTCTGTGATTCATTTGGGCATCTGAATTAACCTTTCACCTTTACCAGGCATGGATTTTGAACCTTGTTACAGGTCCTTGATTGTTTGAAATGCCGATGTGATTCAGGGTATAGAGAGCATTTGGTATTCCCTATGGCATGAACTGGAATCGTGACTTTTTGGAAGACAGTCTATTCTGAAGAAAAAAGACATTGATCTCTTCCCTTCATCAAAGTCTAAGATATAAACAAAATGGGTGCCACAAAATTAGTAGGGTATCTAGTTGCGGTGTCCACCATTTCAACAGTTTTAAGATCGATGTGAGGGTCCTGTGAATCCTGTCAGCTGTGTGTCCACAGCCAGAAAATTCAAGATGACTAAAGGTCCGCATGACATTGAGAGATACCGTACTGAGGACTATACAGGAGCAAAATATCTTCAGAGAGGCACAGCAGACCTCAGCCACTCCATATTTCTGGCAGACTTACGTGCCCCAGACTTTTTGTTCGAGTTGAGGTGCATCGAAAGAGAAATAGCAAATTTCAGATTGATGTAGCTCTAGAAGACATTATCCTGGTACTGGAGGAAAGGTATAAACCCTCAAAGCAGAAGGTTTGTAGTTCTAAAATTACAACTCCACTGCTAGTTACCCCATGTCTGGGGGACAAGGCAGATCCTTCAGTGTGTTTAACCTCCCTCACTCAAAGCCTCTTTGTGGTGGAAGACATCCTAGCTTGGAATATGGTCATGCCTCAAGCCACCAAGAGGGGGTGAAAGTATCTGTAACAGCCCTGACAAGCATCTGCTCAGTTTCCTGTCAGTTCAGGGCAATTCACAGACCAGTGCACACCATGTGTCCTAGCTCACTCCATAACAAAGGCAAGGATCAGGATATCTGTCAAGACTGCATGCTCCTTATTTCCATGTGTGGCAGAAGTGATCTTTATGGGAAAGAAAGATTTGTAAGCCTAGTCCATGTTTGATCTCTGTTTTGCAAACAGTGATTACTTCCACCACATTTAAGTTAAAACGCTTTAAAGTTTCATTGTTTAGATATTCTTAGAAATGCAAACAATATGAAACACAATGATCATTAACATGCACTTCCAAACACCTACCTTGCTATCTGAAGAGTGCCTATCACATGGCAAATTCTAATTATAGTCACAAACTTAATGAGAACCACAGCATTCACAATAGCAATATTCAAAGGAGAGAAATTGAAGAATGACAGAAAACACTAATAATTTGCTAGTTTCTCCATATATCTGTGATTTGGATTTGTATTTTGATTCCATTCTATCTTTTAAATTGAAATAATGGTTTTCTATAAACCCCATTTATATTTAGTTTTACTTTGAGAATATTTAGTAATGTATATTATTAACCTAATTTGCAATGGTGGCCACTTTGGAGACATGAAGGTGCAGTTTTCCAAACCTTTTAATTCGTGATTACATATTACAGCAGTGGAAACTTCAGACATGTAAATGGTTTGTTTAACTCTGTATTGATTAAAGGGAGGTCCATTGTAGAAGAACAAAAAGCCTATTGAAGAATTAGTTTTCACTAAGTTCTAGGTAAAGAAGATCAGGACTTATAAATAGTGTTTGGAGCTTTTCTTGCATTTGTTTGAAATAAATTCTGTGAAGTGTGGAAGAACATAACCTTCAAAACACATACCATTTCTTCAAACCCTTTCTGTGCAGCTTAGGGAGACAACCTAATAAGAAACATGTACTTTTTTGCTGGACTGCTCCTCAGTCCAGTATGAGCATATGTGAGTCGTATGGCTTTAGCTGCTTTTAGAATTATTCTCTACACTAAAGAGAAATACTTCTGAATTGACCCCAGCCTCTTAGAGAAAACAGAGACAGGCCGTGATACCCACTAAGTATGTAAAAACAGACAATAATTTAACAGAAACCAAAGAAAGTCTCAAAGCTATTAGTTAAATTTTAATCTATACCATATTTTATAAATACTTGGGATCTAAGGGCTAGAAAGAGCCATTAGATCATATAGATTTATTTCCTGAGCTTAGTGATTTATGTTTGACGAAAGCATATCTTCCAGGCAGACTTCCAGACCATTCTTTGGATATATTAAGTAGTGGAGAATCTACCACTTCCCTTGGTAGTTAGTGTCACTGTAAAAGCATACCTTAGTACTAATAAGAATTTATCTGTCTTTTTCAGCTTATGGCTGTTGATTCTTTTTATGCTTTCTTTACTAGATGAGATGCCACTTCAGTGCACAGTACTTATGCAACTATAATTAAGTCACCTTGATCTTTTTTCTTTCTTTCTTCTGATAAGCTAAATCACTTGATTTTCTTTAATGTTTTACCGCATGGCAGTTTATACAGCATATGGATCATTTCTATTCCTACTTTCTGTAACCTCACAATTTTCTTCCAGATCCTTTCAAAGGGAAGAACATGAAAACAATTTGCAGTGATTCAGCACCACATTGGTAAAGCTTTTTACAGAAGTAAAATAGACTCCTAGCTCCTTTAGGTGTCCTGTGTTCGTGCACACACAAAACCGCTCCCCCACACCCCTGCCGCCAATTTATATGCAGTTTACCATTACATTTTGGTGGTAGTTCATGTTTGGTTTCTTCTTAATCCAGACCCCAACATGTTTCTTGGAATTGTTCCTCAGTACAATATGACGTCTCATTCTGCAGGTTAAACTTCCATGTATTATGCCTAACAACAGTACATATAGCTTTGCGTTGTGACATTTTAAAGGAAATTTGACTTGAGTTACCAAAGGGTTATTGCTAGAATTCTGTAGAATCTGACATGAAATGATGATTCTTGAAGAACCTCACAGAAATACCCTCATGTAAAAACTGTTCCTCATTGAAACAAGCTATTACTTGTGCTGTCACATTTGTAATATGTTTTCATTTGTTATGATGTGTAACATTAGGACAGTGCTAATTATTTTGTGTCAATGTTGTTTTCAAACTTTATTTAAAAAAAGCTTTCTCTGTTTTTTTGGTTGGTTGGTTGGTTGGTTTTTTTTTCCCAGATGATTATTGTTGAATATGAGGAAGGGAAAGAAAATGCACAGTCTGAGGAGACTACTTCAGTGGCACACCTTGAAGACAAACAAGACTTATCACACTCTTCCAGCTGTCTGGCATGTGTTTGCATTCATAACATAAGTATGCAATCAGTTTCAAAATTAGTGGTGACAAATACAGTGTCACACAATTAAAATACGTCAAGTTCTTTCTCTAAGTCAGCATGCGGCAATATGCTGAGTGGTTCCGTACTCAGTTCCAAGACATGACTGCTCCTAGATCTTCTTAAACATTGGAATATAAAATAAAATGAAAGGAAATGGATGTGAAATTTCCATTCAAGCCTATTTGAAGGTAAAAGCTGTGCAGGTTTTATGGAGAAAAAAACCCAAACAACCCAAACCAAACCCACCAAACCCAGAGCATTTTAATACCTGTTTTACAAAGTGGCATACCTTAAAACAAAAGACTTTGGATAACCGGCTGGGTAACCTTTCTGTTTTAATCAGTGAATTCAACATTTGATGGGTAGAAGAATTCTTTCTAAGGTGTATTTGAGGCCAGAAGTACTCCATCCTATAAAAGCTTAAACTTCAGTGAGCAGTGGAAGTTGTGCAAAACCACTGTTAAAGCAAGAGTAAAAAGAGAAATAGACTGCTAGGGAAATGGTGTCACTTGTTATATTAAATACTAAAGTAGCTTCTCAAAGAAAAAATGATATCTCTTACACCTCTTCCACCACCAAAAATGAAGAAATGGTAGAAACAATCTTGCTTAAGATTCGGAAATTGGTCTGGAAAACTGTATGTACTGAAGAAGGGAAATCGTCTGTCAAGGAGGGCTGGATAATGTAAGATTTACATGCCAAGGGTCAAATTTGCTTTACTTTTGCAGCAATGTAAATCAGTAATAAGCATCACGAGGTCAGCAGACTAACTATAGGTGCATATGTTTATAATGGAAAGTGGAAATTTGATTCAACCATGGCTGGATTAAAGTAAATATTATGCTCCTGACAGAATTGCCAGCATGATAAAACAACAAAATTAATAAATAATAAATCTCAGACAACACTGTCTTTAAGATAAAAATGAGAAGAAGGAGTGAAGCAGTGTGAAAATAACTGGCTCATTCATCTTAGGTTGATCTATAAGCCATGGCATTTGCTGATCTCTACTGCACTATGCATTCTCAAAGACAAGAGTAGGCAGTCAAATACATCCCAACTCTTCCTTTTCTTTTTTTTTTTTCCAAATTTATTTGAGGCTTTTTTCCCTTTCTCAGAGAGACTGACAGAAGAAATGTTTTTATTCATTATGATACAGATTCCTTTTGCAGGACAAGAAAAGGAAATTTTCCTGATCATCTATTTTCTGATTTCTGAGCCATTTCCCATCCTACTAAATTGCTTAATACTCCCTGTAGCTGGACCTGTGACCTGGACTCTTTATGCAAGATTAATGGAAAAGCAAATGGGAATTAGTATCTGGGCGGGTTGCCGCACAGCTCTTGCTTTTATCTAGCACTCCACCTGGTTTTTTTGTTTGTTTGGGTTTTTTTTTTACAATTATGTTTTCATTAGTTTCTGAAGCCAGCGATCCTAAAAGATCTTCCCATTTCTTCTCTCTGTATTCCCTCCCCTTCATGCTCAATTCTTTCCGTCTTCTATCCCAAAATTATCAAACTCACTTTGCTTGTAACTGACATGCTGACAGGAAATTATTACACGTCATTACACTTCTTAAAACACAATTTACCCAGCCTTTGCAAATTATTCTTCAGTAACTGTGAGGGGGTAATGGAAACTGTCTATTCCACTTACAGTTGTCACTCATGCTTTCTTCTGTACAATGAACAATTTATGTTTTCTCTCTCTCCAAAAAGAGGCTGTGCTCAAAATATGTAAAAGCAACTTATCACAGAATAGGAAAATAAACCTCCTGTTCAAGTTGCCTTACTCTGCCTTGTTACAGAGCAGATCCATTTTCTATCGTAACCTCATTAGTCCACATGCAAGCACAGCACAAGCTGATGTTTATTTAGTAGGAGCAGGCCTCCTTGTGACTTCTGGCCTGCCAATTGCACTTGACACTACTGTAAAAGAAAAGCTATCTTGTGTGACTGTAGTAGCCAAAACTGATAATCCACAATCATAATAGTCCTATTCCTTGCCTGACACTTTCATTCTGCTTCATGGCTAGCTACTGCAAAAGGGTGTCTGCAGTGTGTTTTTTTACCCTGTTCCTGTATCTTGGTGTTGGTTTGCACTTCTTTGTCTTTTGGTTTTGTCTTTCTTAAATTCGAACTACCAAATCTTAAAGCGAATAGGTTGTGTTTACTTAAAAGACTTAGAAACCAAAAAATAAAAAAATTTGATGTTCTCTCCCCCTCAAGTTGATCATATTGATTAGCTTTCAGGCATTTTTCTGTCAGACTTATTCCGCCTCAATGGGAGAAGGATGATGAATTGTCTGACGACTAGGGGGAGGGAGAAAGAAATGCTAAGCCTGGATCTGGGAATTGGCTAAGTACTTCTGCGGAGCCTCACCCTCTCAATTGCTCTCAGCAACTTGGCCTCCTTGATTTATAAACTGGAGTGGTGATTAATGGTCTTTTAAGTGGACAAGGCAGGCCAAATCTGCACAAATCAGGCCACTCAAACATGACTACTACTTGTAGGAGAAGAATAACAGCCTTTACACAGAGGTAATTGAGAGTTTCAGAGGATCTGGTAGTCTGCTTTAGCAGAAATAAATCAGCTACACAGACCATCTATTTTTGAAATCAGTCCTCATCAAACCTCCTCAGGTCAGCACGTGGAGTTGGAAATGTGGTGGGTTAGCAGATGTAGTTCAGGTATGAAATAAGGCAGATTGAGCCGCCACTGTTCTCAGAGAGGACAGAGAATCCCACCTGGGCATCCCGCTGCAGTTTCTCAGCCCCGATGCATGTAATCCCACCTTTGTCTGTGCCTCCATGCCAGATAAATGGGGTCCAGCCTGTGGGTTAGAGGCTTGATTCCTCTCCCTTTCATACTGGTCCCACAGCTGTCTTGCTATAACCTGAGCCTGGGCTGCCTGCAACTGACTGCCTGTCAGCATGTGCTTCCTTTGATGGGATGTGGCCATACTTGCTGTGCTTACAGGCCAAATCGGGCTTCCTACATCCTGGGGGGAAATAAGCTCAAAGTGTTTTAACCAAGACTCAAGACCTGGGAGTCTCGACTCCTCCTGAAGTCACAATGCCCAATGGCGATTAATTCAAACAGACAGAAACAGTGGCAGCAAGTGCTCAGCGTGCAGCAGCTTGTGTGAGCCACCCCTTTTGTCCAAAATTTGGCTCCTCAGGCAGGTACTTAATTTGCCCACCCTGAAGGTCCGCTTTGCAGACAAATGATCTCTTGTAAAGCAACTAGTGAACTTGAAAGCTACTGTAGTGTTTGCAGCTCAGGACAAAAGCCTTTTTACTGTGCTGGTAAGATGGAGTACAGAAATCATAGGGCATAGTGAATATTTAACAAGGAAATGATACCTGGAATCAGGAAAGCTGACAAGCATTAAATACAAGGGGCAGGTAGAGCAATTGAGTGGTGTGGGGCAGCAGGATAGGTAAACACGAAAAAGGTAACTTGTGGTCAGAAGAAAGACCACATTCTTCCCCAGAGGGAGATTCCAAACTAGTTTCAATCTAGTGTCCCCTCCAGGGAAGGCTCCCTCTATCTGAGACAGAGGGGAATAATCACAAGCCTAATTTTGAAATATACTTCCAGTGGACAGAGACATTTGCTGTGAAGTTGGTAATATCTTTTCCACTAGCCCTCCTCAAGCAGAGGAGCTGCAACTAAAATAATGAATTATCCCCAGACTCAGGCCATCTATGGATTACAAACATCATTAGTCTGTTTCCATGAGTGCTGTGGGCTTCTATAAAACCTAACCCCAAACTGCAGTTTCTCCAGAGGACTGGAGAGGTTAAAAACTACAGCACTACAAAATCCTCTCTAGAGGAACTTTCTTGTCTGTCTTGCTGCTTTTAATAGAAGGGGTGTGGGAATCACAAGACTCAGAGCTCTGCACGGTGTTGTCTCCTTGAAGGTGACTTCCCTGCCTTGCTGCATTTTAGTTTGTTCCTGCATAAACTGTATTGGAAAATATCTGACTCACAGAGGTCTTGTGAAAACAGGTTGAAAATCTGTACCATCAGATGCCAGAGCACAGGATCATATGTATACACAAATACACATGTACACAGAACACACACACACACATTCTCAGATGCTCCAAGAATCTCCTGTGCCGTACTGAGGCTTGTTTTTTGACAGTAACTGCTTTAAGGCTAGTGGCATGGACATTATTTTTAGTGTCAGCTTTTTAAGAAAATTGAATTATGCTTACTGCTACTCCTACTATTTTTAAGACCATAAGGGGAGAATGGGATGAGAAAGATAATTCAGTGCAGGGATCTTTTGCCCTCAAAACTCCTAGGTCTCATTGGTCCTTTCTGTGATACCTATTCTGCTATAAATGGAAATAGCATTTTCTGATGAAAAGAATAAATATCAGGAGAGATGTTGGGTTTTGTTCTGCAGCATTCCCATATAAATTTATATTCTTTTCTAGGCACTTTTAATTATTATTTTAATGTGGAAAACTCTTGAGGAGATTTCTGCTAGTATTTCTGCTAATATTTTGTATCCTGCAGCATACCCAACTTTGTGTGCCAAGCAGACTTTTTTTTTTATGTCATTAATATTTTGCATCATACTTATTTATCTGTTCAGGTTCTTTTTACTCTTAAAATTATCCTATTTTCACATCACTAGCCGGTGTCAAAGTTTATTTGTAAAAAACCAATAGCCAACTGATAGGTAATTCTCATATGCAATTGGTAACAAAGGTTTGTGCAAAATCCTAATATAGATGTCCTGTTCAAGTGCATTGAGCTATATTTTAAAATAAAACTAAAATATGTATTTGTATATGTTGGGATATATGCTGATGTGGAGCTTGAAGACAATTTTTCTGTCAGTCATTGACTGATTGATTGCTCCATGTGGGGGTCATATCTGCCAAAAGCAATGAAGTTTTCATAATAACCACAAGTTTCAGGACTTGATTGGATCTTAGTTTTCATCAATAGCAACTTCTATATGCAAAGGTGCTATTTCACCCTTCCATGCCTGAAAAGCTCAGCTGTACTTGCCCCAAAGATCAAAAATCTTGCAAGTACAAGCATAGTGAAGATGGAAAAGTTAGGTTTAGCACATATCAGAATGGGATGTTGATGTGAAAATGAAACTTCACTGACAACCAAAGCAGACTAGCCTTCATCAGTGATGCTTTGTCTTCCAGTATGTTGCATAGCTTTTGGTGAGGACTCTTCTGGCTTGATACTGACTGAAGAAAAATCTCTTCCTGAGCTGATAAGAGAATGGAGCACCCTATAACAAGATGTTTATATAAAGAAAAAGGATAACTCTACATCTAAAAATGGCTTAAATATTTTCTGACCTATAATTCTTGCTGGGCACTGATCATAGTACAGCTTTTATTGGAAAGGGAAGCCATATTACTTGCTCATTCTCAGGAAAAAAAAAAAGCCCAAATCCATTTTTTATAACATTCCTGTCTTATTTTCAGAGTCAGGCAAATGATTTAATGATTTTGGCCAATCATTTTTTACTCCTTTCTCATTTTCTTAGAACCTGCTGCAGTATGGAGACAAGATTCTCTCTGCTGCTGAAAGAAGATATGGAGCTGGCTGTCCTGAGTGTGTGGCTGCCCTGAGCCACCCATGCAACTCCTTGTGCAGGCAAGGAAGACTTAGGATGAGGCTAGCAGAGCCTGCTGGAAATGTCGGTTTGACAGACTTAAATAAAGTTACAGCATATATGTATGTGCATGCCTGTGTGCATGTTGCACTTCTGTGTGTATATGTAGGTATGAAGACATTAAGCCTAACAGAATGTTCTTAGTTGAACTTTTAGAAATTAAAACAGTGGGTTTTTCTACATTGAAGAATTTACAGACACTAGGAGGTAACTCTGTTTTGAAACTCTTTATGGTAACATAATCATTGAGATGAAAGAGGATGGTTCCTTGGATATCAAAGACCTGTTTAGCTTCAGTACAGACAAGTAGAAGAAAGGCCCAGCCAGCAATTATTGGTGGTCAAAAAAAAAAAAAAAAAAAAAAAAGACAACCCAGCAGAACAAAAAACCCAAACAAAATACTCAATAAACCACCAAAATGAAAACAATCAAAACAAACCCACAAAGTTTCTCGGAGAGGATAAATTGATGAATTATATTTGGGGTTATCTGCATTATATTTTCAAGTTTTGATTAATATAAAGAATAACATAAAAAACTGTTAAAATAATATTGTCAGTCTAGGTATGTGACTTATTTAGTTCTGCCCAAACTCAGTTTCAATCCAGTTCGAAGGACCCCAATCCCCATGGATAAATAGATAAAATGACTACAGCAAACAATGCAGACCAGACGTTATGATAAGGACGCTGGTAAAGGAAATTAGAGAGTGCTGTGGAACATCCTAAATATCCCAAACCAATGTCTATAAATTGAAATCAGCTACGTATTTTTTTACTGTTGATAAAAGCTGTCAAAGGAAATAGCAGGCAATCGCTCTCTGGCTGTCTTTCTGGAAGCTATGCTTCAGCTAAATCAACCTGCTAGGTTCATACTGGGCTTAAAGTGCAATAGCCTTTTGTACAAAGGAACACGAATCATTCTGTGTTCACTGACCACCCATGCTGAGACTACAGGATGAAATGTTAGCCTTTTGGCCCTGAAGTCTGGGCACTTTTGAAGACTTCTGAAGGAAGGCTGCTAGGAGACAACATCAGTGGACTGCCATTGACTGTCATGGTATTTCCTGCTGAATGCCACTCCCAAAACAGCTATAAGCTTGATTTCCACCTGTAATGCTGTGGAGTTTGTTATTGTTTTTATTGATTTTATCTAAGTGGTTTGATTTCAATCAAGGGTCTGTATTAAAACAGCCACTATTCCATTCTTTGAAATTCTATTCCATACCTAAATTCTTTTCTACAGTTTTGGCCTTCGGCTGCGAGTTGAAATGAATATGTCTGTAAATGTTGACCAGTTCACTCAGATTCCTGAGTTTCATACCAAAATCTAATCTGCCATACTTCCTGTATGGCAGTCTAGTTCCAGAAATGGTACAAGCAGAATGCAACACAATACTGGTATTTTTTCTTATAGTCAGTTCCCACTATTGACCATTTGCAAGCTGTCCTGTCTTCCTTCTCTTTCTTTCACAACATTTTCAGTCTTTATAAATAAAGAGCGATTACTATGTCTTGAAAAGCAAGTCAGCACATACAAGAACAATAACTGCATTTTATAGCCCAAAATCCAACTGTTTGATACAACTGGCGTCTAGTTTTTTGCAACCATTTATTAAGATTCCACATCTGCCCACAGACAGAATCTGCTTTGAAGAACTGCTACACTGTCATGGCAAAAGTTTATTTTGCTATGGGTTGTTTCATCTCCAACCAGTTGCAATATTGATTTCTCTCAGTGGATTAATTATCAGTGGCAGTTTCAGTCTTCCTTGCAATGGGCGGAAGGAAAAATGATGTTTTTATTTCAAGGAGGTCTATTGACAATTGTGCCTAGGCTTCCCTTGGGTTCTAAAGTCAATGAAGTTAGAAGACCCATGTCATGAAAGTACTGTGCATGAAATTATTTATTTTTTCTGTAGAGGTAGTATCATATGAATGCCATGATGACCATTTATTTAAAAAAAAAAAAGCTGGCTTCATATGGTTTTCATAATATATTGTAATTGTAAAAGTAACACTGAAATTGGACAAATATCGAATGATAGCATAATATACAAAAAGTAGCAGGAGTTATTCATACTAGCAACAAACCTATCAAAATATTTAGTTTGAAGAGAGAGGCTGCATTCTTCTGGAACAGAACCTTTTCAGTTAAAAGCTCTCTGCAGAATTTAGAAGGAAAATCCGAGCTTGTGTTGTTGCCAAAAAAGCTCTGTGCATAATATATTAGGGGGTCTGTAAAAACTAAAGTCATAATGGATTAAATTTGCATTTTATTGCTTTCTTTTCTTCCAAATATACGTATATGTCCTCTGCAAATATACATATATAATACACGTCAGTATACCTACCTATTGATAAAATATGTATCTTTTATCTCTCTATGTATATATATAAATTCTACACATGATTGTTCAAACTTTGGTTCAAACTTATGGTATTGCCACAATGTAGGGATTATGTACACATTATTGTTTTAAAAAAATATAATGAAAATATTATTCTACTAAATGATTTATTAAAGTGTGAGGATTTTTTACTTCAAATCTTAATTCAGTTGCTAAATAAACTAGATGTGAAAAGACTGCAAATTAAAAATTAGCGATAGTATGGCTAAGAATGCCGATATTCTTTTCATTGCATTGGTTTGTCTTCAAATATGCTTTCAGCTGCTCTACAAGTTTCTACTGTGCTGTACAAGATTGATGAAGTGAATTTTCACAAATAATGTAAGATTTTATATTGGCATCCAGTGTTGCAAAGAAAATGAGATAACCTGGATTCAATATCTGATTCTTTTAAACTGGAGACCACTCATTTTACTGAGATTATGTTGTAGCAACGCAGGCTAATTGGTTTGCATATCTGGAACATACTCCATCAGTTTTGTTACTTTCAAGACATAGGCTGATTTTGTAAGAGTGCAACTGAGAAGGATATATGTACTTGCAGAAGAGCTAATTTGGTGAAGAATCAAGCACAAATACAAAACTCAGTGATAATATTCACAGCAACGCTGTTGAATTTACTCTGTAAATTTGAAAAGCTTGCAAAATGTTTCCCTTAGCTGTTTGGTCCCTCAGCCTTCTGCAGAGGCAAACAAAGACAGAAACCACTATTTAAATATCTTCCTTATCTCCAGCACTTTACAAGATGATTATTTCTCTAATCACTCAGCCCAAGGCACCAGAAAGCCCAAGAAGACATTGTGTAAGGCTGAAAAGTAAAACCCCTTTTAAACAGAAAGGGAAATGGACTTGGTGGGATGATAATGATGGTAACTTCTGTGGATTTTTAAAATCCACCTGCATCCTCCTGCCTGTTTTCAAGTCAGAGACTCTGAATTCATTATCTAGAGCTCAGCTACACTGTACTTACAATGTTGTTACAGTTCAAGTCTCATTTTTGCTGTACAGCTTTGTCAATGATTCCCAACAGCTGTGTAAGGAGTCATATAGTTTTATTTATGTTCAACACAAACATAATGAGGTAATTTGTTGAGAATCGGGCTGTAGCGGAAGCTCCAAGCAGATGGGATTTTTTTTTAACTAGATGTGAAATATTTTTACACTTCAGAAGAATCTATTTCTTGTTCTCTAACCGGGTGCAGTCACTATTTGGAGAAGAGGTAGAACATCAACTAAGAGAGCTTCACTTCTAGCAAAGTTTTGCATAAGGGAGCTAATGACGTAGTTTCCTCATCACCCCAATATTAATGGAAAAAAATTAGTTGTTGAAAGATAATATAAATAGGCAGTGTCTGCAATTTTTAGGCTTCCTCTTGGGGGACATGATTTTTGAAGACATTCTTTGAGGACTGTAAGTAACTTTTCAAGTGATCTCAAAATTGAAAGATTTGGATAATGAAAAGTACAAATTTGTATTGTCCTTGTACTTGTGTCTTTTTACAATAAATTCAAGGACAATACTATTAATTTAATAAACATATATTTTCAAAAATTATGAAATGCCACATATGAAAATTAAAATCAGTATGTTGTAGCAAACAAAACAAAAAGCAAAGAAACCACAATAAAGTTTAAAAAAATGAGTGAAGCAGATGTGCATTTTCATGCTTGACCATGTCAGGACCACGGCAGTGCTGAGATTGGTTTAAGCTGTCACAGATGAAACATATCAGGGATTCCTCAAAAACCTGTAGTGTGCATGTTCATTTAGATATTACCATTCAGCATCCTGTTCCTTCCCTTGCAATTAAAATACTTGATTTAGAAATTAATCACATATATTTACCGCAAAAGTGGTTCAAAAAGAGGCTTCTTTGGAGTTCTAAACACAATCCACATGGGCACATATGCTTGCTTGATGTGCTGGCTGGAAAACAAAAATGTAGACTTCTGGCATTGTCATTTCTCTCTATTAAGGGCCTATCCTTTATCCTTGGAAGCCAAGATATAAATGCCTTTGGGATATTTATTTAGTTATTTATAAACTTATTTTCAGATAAGGCTTGATAATTCTCAGATAAGGTTCCTAGAAGTCATCAAGCACCATTCAGTCCTGAGGAAGTTATGTAGAGCTGAATAATTTTTAGACTTTCATACTAGAATTTTTCACTTTCATATGTAGTGGCACACATATAAGTGTGCGAGATACGAAAACACAGCTTTACTCCCCAAAGTACCAACATAAAAGGGGAGAAAGAAAACAAATTACTCTCTTTCCTACTGAAGCTTGTATTTTGATTCCCTTAACATAGTTTTACACAGATACGGAAGTTTGCTTGGAAACAAAGAACATATTGGCCACACAAGAAAGCACAGGTAAGTATACAAACTGCAAATCAGAACTATAACAAAGTAGTGGAAAGGAACTGGAAAGTATGAATTAAAACAAACTCAGCCTGACACCTAAACATCTGATTTTAGGATTTTGTAAAAAAAATTTTGTATCAAACCCAATAAAACGTATCTTTTAAAAGTGGAATGATTCAAAAACAAAGAATCTGGAGGCTTCTCAGTATCCTAGCAAGAAAAAATAGAGTAAAGGTTACATACCAACAATTTTTAAGCATCTACGCTCCCTTTACAGATATTATTGAGGGGCAAATGCACTGATATTGTGTGATAAATATTAGATGCAGCTGGATCATGATGGAAATCTCTTCCATCTCCTCCCCTTCCCTCCTTTCTCCTGTTCTTTTTCCCTTCCCTCCTTTCTCCTCTTCTTTTTTCCTTCCCTCCTCTCTCCTCTTCCTTTTCTCTTTCCCCTTCCTTCCTCTTCCTCTTCCTCTTCCTCTTCCCCTTCCCCTTCCCCTTCCCCTTCCCTCAGCATTATTTATGTTCATTGAATTTAGTGCATGAACTGGAATTTTTGTGAAGGGCCATACGATGCATCCTGACCCTAAGCCAGCAAGATGAATTTCCCTTCCTTAAAGTTCCTGTATGTAAAGAACAATTATGCAGATGAGTAGAATTTCACCCAAAATAAATTGCATGCTCCATCTGATTATGGATAATAGATTATTCCAGACCTATACTGTCCTCAGGTGGAATTGAAGGATCCTTTAAACATCAAGGAGTATATTCATAACCATTATCCTCTTAACCCTTTGATGTGAAAAGATTGCTATAAAATTTACTAAATTCATCTAAAATGACTTTTGAATCTCCAATCACTTTGTTCTCTGCATTAATAATACTAGGAATAATCCTGCATGACTTGTGAGATTTAAGATGAGTAGCTAATAGCTTTTGAATCAAGGGTGCCTTTCAAGGGTGCCTCTAAGCAGTATCTAAAACTGTGTGTGTGCAATTTGTCTTATCCAAATGGGTGCATATTCAGAAAGCTATGTAACCTATATACAAACTGCATTTTCACTCAAGATATATGTAACTCATATATGCAAATATAGTCTGAGGATTAACAGTGGATTTTTTACACAGAGAACAGAAAAGAACTACACATGAATACTTACTGTTGCTTCTGGAAATTTAGTTCTATTTATCCATCTAAGAACTGTGGGAGTTTGATTGCTCTTAGTCTGCTTTTGGATCCCAGGTATTTTTTGTGCTTCTCCTTGGTTCCAGGGTTTCATCACTACGGCACTGGATTAAGGCTAACACTCTGAGACTAGTATTTTCCTCTTCTGTTTTCCACCCCTCATAATTTGTCCCTCAGAAACACTAGTCAGTGGGATCAGCTGCTGACACATCCAAAGTTTGCTGCATTCAGAGACTATTTACAATCTGGCCATTTTCTTGTCTCTCTACTTTGTTTGACTTTCCTCTTCCTTCATAGCCTCTGCATCCAATGTTTATTCTTACCCAGTTCTTTTGCCCTTTTTCTCCTCTAACTACTGCAAATTCAATATTCTTTCTTCCTTTATTTTTTTTCATGTATTTCCAGGTAACCTCCTAGTTCTTTCTTTGACCTCCCTCCATCCATCCCCCAAAGATATAATGGAACATACATACTATTTTCTGCTGCTTCTACTTTCTTGTCTCTTTCGACAATAAATTTCTCAGAACAAGGATTCTATACTACTCCTCATGCTTATTGTGCCTAGCACAGAAGGTCCCCAAACAAAAGTTTACCCACAAATCTTATGTATGAAATCCTGAAATTTTTTTCCCAGATTCAATGTAATTTGAGAATATTCATGTTCTATTGCAAATCAAATAAAGACGTTTTTACAAATGGAAACAAAAAAAAATTCCGGAAACTATTTTTTCACCTATCAAAAATAATACAATCACAACTTATCCAAGATAGCATAGTCTACATGTGACCTTGGATAGCATTACAGGATATGAATCCTGGTTTTGAAAGTGCAATTTAGGCATTTAAATGATTCAGCCTGTTTGCAAAATGGTTACTTCAGAAATGGGTTAGGCTATCATCACCAATGATGTGTCCTATCTCCATTTTGAGATGAAAGCTGGGGATTGTCACTTCCCTGTCTTCCTTCCTCTTCTCTCCTCCCTTCTCTTCTCCCCCCAGAGTATTTGAGAAGATATTTGTGTGGATAGTTCTAAAGGTTGCATAGGCTGGGTAGATCTCTGGTGTGGGTGTTCAGGAAACCAGGTTATAAGCTGGATGATCAGGAGACCTGGGAGACTGTGACTCCTGCAGCTTGGCAATTATGGTTTTTGAGTGTGTGGTTGAGTCTGCGTCCACTGAGGGAAGGAGAGCTAAGCTCATTTAAGGCATGGAAAATATGTAACATCTCACAAGTGATCTTCAGAGTATGCTGAAGAGTAGAAAAGGCATTGATACCTGTGTTACTCAGCCTGTGAAGATTATTAAGAAAGAAACCATTTTCTGAGCCCTTTCTTAGGCCTACTTGTGTCCAGTGTGAACATTTGAATACTGCATAACTGCAAGTAAAATGTGCCACAAAGCTAAGCAGCAATCAGCAAGCTGCACTCTAAGAAAATCTGAAAGAGTAGAGTTTACAGGTTGTAGAAGAACAGACAATAAACCAATGTTTTACTGAAAACCTAGAATCCTTCCTGACTGGGAAATTCCAATGCCGGAAAATACATACAGGTGCACAATATCATATCACAGTATGTTGTGATTTAAGATCAATGGTACACAGTGTATTCTGCAATTTCTTATGAAAACTGTTATTAGCTTTTACTCTTCTGTAGCTTTTCTTTGTCTCTGATTCACATGCTCCTTCATTTTATAACTGTCTGTGTCATGATCAGAGTGTTTTTTGTTAGGGTTTTGCGATTGCTTACCTGTGTGCAAAATCCTGCAATTTTCTGAATGGAAGTATGTGATATGTGTTAACTAATGTTGATTTTATAATATTTTAACTCTGCCTGATGGATACAAGCTAAAAATCCGTCACTGTCTCTTACTTTTCAAATCAATCCAAGAATATATGAAATGAAACATCACAAAAGGCACTTACATAGAAGATATAAATTAATGGGAAGCTGTTTGATTTATTATACAACAGATAAGATCTGCATGATACAGCTTCCTGGTGGTTTATGTGTGTATTAAATCTTTCTAATGAAGGTTATTCCTGAACTCATAAAATTTCATATTCCAGTCTGTACTTTGTCATCAACTTATACTACTATATTTGAATTGATAAACTTATTAATAATAAAAAAATTCTTCTGTTGAACTAATGAAGACATGTTATTTGGGTGGAAGATATAGAAAAGGAATTAACTTCTGCCACAGCATATCCACAAGGGAGCAGCGAAAATGACCACTTGTTTCCTATTATTTTCCACTTGAAACAGAGGGGGAAGACTTCACAGAAGTGAAGTCTTTCACACATGTAATGAAGTAATGATCTTTTACATGTTGTTTCAGATTTTATTTCTCAGGATACTGTATTCTGTAGAAGGTACACATAACTTTGAATTTCTGGAAATTAGTCTATAAACTTTTGTTTGTTTCCTTGTAAACTAGGTTTGAATAAATGTTGACAGTTAAGCACAGGAGATAAGAGGCATTGATACATCGGGAAGCACTGCATTGGCAAAAATTACTCTGAAAAAGACCAGCACCATTCACATACTCATTTATTTCTCAGAGGTGAGAGGTACTAAGAACTTGCTGAAGAATATGTATGCTCAAGCAACACATCAGCTGTAGCTGATCTGTTCACTGATTCAGTGGAAAAATCCCTAGGTAATGTCAGAAGACACCTGCCCTTTTATAGTTACCTGGTGATGATTGTTCGTTAGAAATAAGATACCATCCTCATTTTTAATATTCTTCATTTTCAAAATCAAATCTGAGTAACAGAGTTAGGCTTGTATTTCCACAGTAGGTCCCATTTAAAGAAAGCATTTGTGCATGTGTTTAAATTCAACACATATACACATTTTTAACATTTATATAAAAGTGTCCCAATAGGAATGATTTCCTGAGTGGGAGCTTTAATCTCTACCAAGTGTTTGATGGAGCTCAAAACAGGATGAACATGTGGCACTTTTATTTTGCATCAAATATTTGCATAATAAAGGATAAACTGACAAAAGAAGTGACTTAAATAAAAAACAGGTTAGCCAAATAACTGAAATTTATCCTTAATATGCAGAGGAGGGAAAGTACACATGAAAGGTCTTTTGGGATTTCTCTGAAAAACAAAGACCACATGAAAAGTTCATCGATGTTTTGGGGTTTTTTTACTCTGTATTTCTATGAGTCCACTCACATGAATTCACAAGCTTTATTTGTCTTTTTATGAAGCAATTAGAAAGCTTCCAAAAATGGAAAAGAAAGTACTTTATTAATTAAGTATCAATTTCCGTTTCCTTATTTATGATCCTTCTGCTAGTAAGCAGCAATAATTTCTGCTTTGCTACAATGTCACCAGGAAGATTGATTATGCATGTTACCTCAATATGAGAAGACTTAAATGGAAAACATATACTTACGAGAGCATCAAATTCACTTTTGCAGAGGAGAGCAACTCCATCACATTTTTAAAAATATAAGTTTTAAGATGCATCACATCTTTGTTCTGATGAAAGCTCTATTTTTCTTCCACATTTTTATTGATATTGTTGCATACTTGTAACTATGAACAGAACAATCATCACAGTAAAAAAAATTTGTTGAAAATGAAGCACCTAGAAAATAGGAAATGCCAAGATCAAGGCTACACGGAAAAAAAATTTAAATCATCTGCCTGCGCATATAAATTATGATACAGTTAATTAGATGATCACTATAAGATTACTTGAATACAGTAAGGTCTTTGTTTCATTCAGTAGATAGAGGAGATAGTCATTAGGGAACTTACCAACAATCATTTTTCAGTTTTTTCCCAAATTCTCCTCCTAAAGAAGCCACGCCCATGTTGATGAGAAAGGTGCTTACATTTTTCTGAGGTATTTCTGTCTCACACTTTAGGCACTCAGTTTCCACATGTTTACAGAGGCACAGAACTGGTGTTTTCATGGGCTGGCATGTGTGGAACTGTTTAGATTTTAGTGCTGCCAGGCTGGACCTCATCTACAAGACGGATTAC
>VZRE01011772.1:0-46129 GCA_013396775.1 Cephalopterus ornatus
GCCTAGTTGTGTCCCCTCTCAGGATCTTGCCCAGGTCAAACCTACTGATGAGGGGGAATGCTGGGGAGACAGCACTGATGCTGTGCCAGCACTGCTCTGCAGTAGCCAAAACAAGGGAAAGCACAACACTGTGAGGGCCTCTATGGGAAAATGAACTCCATCTTAGCCAGACCCAATACAACACCAAAAGCAGTTTTACATGACATGGGTCAGTTCCTTCAGCTCCATCCTTGAATTCAGATCTCCTCTATAAAAGTGAGAATATATATCTTGACTTCCTATACCTTCCTGTACTTTTCTAAATGCCATTACTAAGACAGAAACTGCGAGGTCTGAGATCAAAAGCTTGCCAATAAAGACTGATGAGAAGATGACCTTGAGAATCAAATCCTTACAATGCCCTTTACCACTAGTTTGCCTAGGCACCATATTCCTTGATATTCCTTTTGCTGCCAAAGTAGTTACGGAAGATTGTCTTCTTGGCCTTCACAACTGTGCAGTGTCAAATCCAGCTGTGCTTTGCTTTGCAAACTTTCTACCTCAAATAACTCTGGGTAGTAGTTGTCCATTGCCTGTTGGTAGTCTGTCCCTGCCTCTAACTATTTTCCTTGTACCTGGGCTCACTTGGGAGTTACACACAGCCCAGCTGGCATCCTGACACACGTTCATTTTCTTGAGCACTGAAACAATCCTTTCTTACCCTTTAAGGAGATTGCCTAGGAAGATCAACCACCACTTCTAAATTCCTCTGCCTTTCAGGGCAGTATCCCTTGTGGCTATAAGGCTTCTTTCAGGCACTCGGCTTTGGTCAGTTGCTGTGTTTGATCTTGTGTGTTGCAGACCTCCACCACAGTGTGCCCTCTGCTCCGCTACCCGTAAGTTCTGGACAAACCTGTTACCTCTTTCATTCATAGCGTTTGATGAATTCTTCTGCACAGTGCACAATATCTCATCTACCCAACATGTCCTTCATGAAGAGATTGCAGTAATTTGTTACTGTGCTCCAGTCACACAAACCAATCCATCCCTCCAAAGATACCACAGCTCTGGGACTGCTCATGGGCTCCCAGCCCCTCCTCCCCCATGCTGTGTGTGTTTGTGTTCCCCTTTTTCCTCCTTCTGTCATCACTTTCTATTTCTATATACAAAAGGAAAGATACTCTATAAACCCCCAGCATAGATTTAGAACTAAAATTCTTCACAAGAGGCTGTCTTGGAGCAGTTAGATGAAGAGGTACAAACTTCTACATACCCATCCCAAGCCAGATCAGTCCTAGTGCAGTATGTGGTCATCAAATCCAGTTTAGGTAGCTGCAACCCAGCTGGACGGAAACCTCTGCTGACACTTGCTTGGAGGTTTCTTTACAATGAACCATTAAGTTACACAGGCCTGTCTTTGGCTTTAGCAAGAAACATGGAAAAGACACTCCAGAAAATCCATAACATGTATTTTCAGTGAAGCCAGGAAAACATTTTCTAAGATTCTCCTTGCTGGTCTTCATCCTAGCACAATCCCCAAATACACCCTTCCCAAACATCCATTTGCACTACTTTAGTATCTACCTGCCATCAATGAGTTTGATTTGCTCCTGTCTGCAGCAGGAAGAGTTTCAATCTGCATGGTATGGTACACAGTGTGATAAGCAATACTAAGTGCACTCTTTTGTATGGTATAGCCAAGCTGGTAAAAATAGACCAAAGCCATCCTAAGGAAGGATTTCTCGTTCTCCCACCGCAGATGAAGCTCTTTAGACCCATAATTTAACTGTTTGTCTCATTGTAGAGGTGCTAAAAATTTTGTGAAAAGACTTCAGCTAGTTAGTCTACAATTTAGCTTGAAAAGTTTGTTTCTTCCCATTCTTCCTAGTTTTTGAATAAAGAGATAAGGGAAAATGCGTGCTTGCCATGGTAGGTACGTGAGCTATAATTTGCAATGAAATATCGTGAACTGTGCCACATTACAGAAGCTTTAATTAGAGTAATTTAAACACATTGTAACTTACCAGTGATTTTGCATTCAGTATATTTTAAACAGCTGAGCCCTGAAAAAAATGCGGTGATTTGCTCACCACCACATATCAATGGGTTTCTGCAGCTGTGGAATCACACTCAAATCGAGCTTGCACAGGCAGCCAAATTATTCTTTAGGAACTGTAGAAAATCAGAGAATGATATTCCTAGAGACAGACCATTAAAGAAAAAATAACCTGTAGGTCTTCTATGTGATTTTGACTATTTTTACCTGGATGGAAGAGTTCAAGGATCTTTATTTATATTTATATGTATTAGTACCTAGGCATTTCCCCTGTTTGCCTCTCTAGTCTCATGCATTTGCTGTTCTCCACTAGGGCAAGAGGTGGCTGGATGGTATACACATAAGGCCATGAAGGTGTCCCTCTAGTTAGCCAAAGCAAAGAAATATGCTCCAAGAAAATATGTTATTAAGAGGACTGTGAGTATGGACTCATGGTAGAAAGGAAAAGTTACCAAGCATTACTGACCGGCAGAGTCAGACCAGCTGTTTGTCAAAGGATTATCTCACAAGACTGTACTTAAGAAATGAATATGCTTTCAAGGGAAGAAATGAGGGCAAGAAATTTTTTTTCCTAACTGTTTCTTGGCAATTACATTAGCTTTGTATATAACCCCAGTGTATTTTGTTATGTAGGCCCTTACCACTTCCAGAAGCCAGAAAATATAAAAAAAAGTGTTTTCATTCCTTGCACAGATGCTTAAATCTAGATCAGCTATGGCTGGGAGACATCTAATGTGATAGTGCTTTTACACATGCTGCCTGAGCACCTAGTGAGAAATATGTAGGAGATTCAGCAGCACCATCACCATCTCTCTCGCATGTCTGCATATGGCACATTGCAATGGCTAGTTCACGTTGAGTGTCTGGTGCAGATCTAAGTCCAGGCTCGTGGCCAAACACATGTACTCTACACACAGAAATTCCTAAGCTTCAACCACCAAGTACATCCTGCCTTGTGTCTGCTAGAAGAGTAGCAATCAAACCTATCCCCTATCCATGGCAGTAGGAGAGACTGGCGAGTCACTGCTAACTGCCCATTTGCCATTAGTTGTTTCTGCAAGCCCAACGTGAGGACTGAGATGACTATTTGGGGTTCACCTAAGTAAAAGTGCTGACATCCTTCTAGGGTTGTCAGCACACATCACAGGCCAGTTTGGGCAGAAAAGTGCCAGCTCAGGCACTAGATATGCAAAAATCTAGAGATTCCCTTCAAGGAGAGATGAGCTGTAAATAAAAGATTTTTACGCTTCAAAGTTTAGAAAGGTAAACATCCGTGAGATTAAATGTACACTGCAACATCTGTAAATGGTAGAGAACAGTATAAAATCTTTAAAGGGCATACAATTTCCACACAAAAGCAAGGGATTCATATGAAAACACTCTCTCCAGGAAAGGATTGTTCTAATAATATTTCCAAAAGAGAACACAACAAAACAGCTAATCATTACAGGCTTCTGGAAGACACCCTACATAGTTAATTCCAACTAAAACCAGAGGAATAGAAGCATTTTTTCCAACACTGTTCATTTTTTTTAAAACTACCTATCTGAAAATGTAATTGAGTCAGCTATTCAAGTGACAGCATTCACAATGGTGAAAGGATGAGTCTCTAGTGAGTGATTAAAATCTGGAGCAAGCCATTTAGATAATCATAAAAATATTTTATTGCAGAGCTAGTCCAAATTCAGGAATATGTTTGCGTCACTGGACAAAAGAAGAAAAAAAAAGAAAAAGAAAAATTAATACAAGATTCTTGAATAAGTTTTTTCTTTCTTGGGAGCATTTTAAAATTACAGATTATTTCTGATATGGTAACTTGTCAGAGGACATCACTGCTTCTTACTGCACACCAAGCTGTCCCTTCACACCTCTTGAAACCGTGAGTGCCTTCTGCCCATGCAGCAGGCACCAAATTTCACTAGCATGCTGTGACTGCATTAGGGACACCAATGAACCTTTTCTTGTTTCAAATTCTCATTTATCTACAAAATTAATAACAAAATAATAATCAAACTTCACAAGACTTGCCACAAGAAAACATCTACCTGAGTGACCTCTGATAGCACTCACAGCCCACCACGTGGATGCTTCTCACTTGTACAATAAGCCACTACAGCTACAGGCCATGTAGGGCCCCAGGGAGGTCAGGGTCCCACACACTGCCCCAGTGGGGAACCAGCGGAGGATGCCCTGGCTTAGACAATGGTACTGATAAGGTCATGCCAGCCACAGTCCAAACAGCAGTAGCCTTATCTCAGGTCCAGCAATAAGGATCCAGTGTTTTGTCCCATGAGGATCTACTCCCACAAGATTTATTTCACCAGTCCCTGCACTGAACATTACATGGGTCATCCAGTCCTTCCCCCCGTCTTTGGCAAGAATAGGGTGCTGAGTGGTGGTGCTACAGACTCCTCCACAACAGGCATCTGTTGCATCAATATTGCGGCCAGAGGGAAAGCTGGTAAAGGAGTCCAGATAAAGAGAAAACAACCCAGCTGTGACCTCCATAAATCAGCTGGGCCCACTACTACAGGTAAATTCTCTCAGCAACTGTACTTACTTAGGAAAAGAAAATAGCCTTGTTTTCTGGGTATATTGTGTAAGAGGATTTCAGGATCTTCCTGTTTTACTGGTAAACCCATCTTTCATTTGACCCATAACAAAACTTGATTTAAATATTTTTCATAAAATACTTGTCAGCACTGTATAAAGATACTATTAGTTATTGTGACCTAATGCCATGATATCTATTATTTTATGATTAAAAAAATTACTCAGGCCCTAGTATACTAGGGGAGAGAGTTGTCAATAGGGATTTTAGTACAAGACTCAGGAATTCCTGCAATGTAATCTGCATTCTTCCTTTGAAGCATGACTAGAGAAAATAACAATTGGTAGTACCATCAAGTTGTGCAATGCCATTATTTAGTGATTTAGCTTTCTTGTCTTCTCAAAGGTCAGTCTATTCTTCTAAGAAGTGCTACCTAAATACTCACTGTTTCATCTAATGCTATTGCTTACTTAGAGGCACATATTTAACATTAGCCAATTTATTAATTTCAAAATGCTGAAAATATCTCAACTCAAATGGGTTGGATCCTTCCCTTTAGAAGCAACGTGTTAAAGAACCCACTTTCTCTGCAAAGCTTTATCAGATACATCTTCTTAACTTCATAGCTAAATATCACCAAGAGTGTCTTCTTCTGGGCAAATTTCAAAGCACATGCAAAGCAAAAATAAAAAAGAAAGAGCATAGTAAAGGAGAAGCTTTTATACAAGTAGGTCACAACCAGCCCCAGTTGTTTATTCATTAACACTTACCTGAGAATGTCCAAGAGCCTCATGTGTTCAATGTGAAAAAACAGTCTGAAGTAGTAAATCTATTGAGGAAATATTTGGTGTTTCAGCTGTATCAATGTTTGTCCTGCTGCCTTCCCAATCTATCACATAAGCAGTAACTTGTAGTAGTTTAGCTTCAGTTTTAATCACTTTATTTACCACAGGTGCAGATGGGTCACACTCATGAGAAAGGCTCAGTCATGTGAACTGGATTTGGTATAAAACCCCATCTCGGCACTCAGTTCTGCTTACAGGGAGTAGAAGTCTTAATCAAATGATTTATGTGTGTCTAGCATCATAGCTGTTGCTGATTGAAGTATTTAGTCTAAAGGATGTCCACATAAGCTGTTAGTATTGTTATTAGCAGGTAGGTGAATTAATAGTGGTTAAATTTTACATCATAACTGTCTTCATGGTTATAGCATTGCTGTTTAAAGAGCAGTAGTTGATTAAGCAAATGTGCTGTCCGTAAAAAAGCAGCAAGTTATGGCTTCTGCTAATGTGCTTGAAAATAGTTAAGCATCATAGGACTTTGTGGATTGGGAGAGAGGAAACATGAGATGGGGTGGTCTGAGCTAATTTGGTATTAATGAGGGTAAAAAAGCAGCTATTATAGGTAGAAAAATGTAATTGCTCAGCATGTTTGTGTTGTCCTTTTTTATGGTGACTCTGTAGAATACCTTATGACCCTGGTTTTACTTCTAAAGGAATCTCCCTTTGAAATGTGTTCCTTGAGGTATATGATTTATTATAGTGTTGTCCATTAGTGCTGGCTTATATAGCAGGAGGTAGCAGTCTCTTATGAATCTGAGTTATGAATTGTTTATATCTTTCCTATTTTAAAACTCTGTTCTCAATTTCTTTTGGCTATGTCTATTTGTGATGCTAAAGTGATTGGAAAACTAAAGAGAAGCAGAATCGAAGTCTATTTGAAACTGAATCTGTATACCCTTTCTTACGGGGAAGGGAGATGATAATAAAAATATTTTCTTTTTATTTGATTTTTTTTTAATTTATTGAACTAATGTCTGTTCTTGGATCGAACTGGCCTTAAACATCAGTCCATGTATGTTAGTAGAAACCTGGCCCTCTTAGATATAGCTATTTAGTGTGCTGAGCTATTCTGCTGTCCCTTTAATAGGCCTCCAAAGACATGCAGCTTGAATAATAACCTAAATCTAAGGCTGTGACTACAGGCCTAATCAGCTAGCACCATTGGGAGTAGTTAAAGACAAAACTGTCCCACTTCTTTGTAACTTGTGTGTATTATTTTTGTTTATGCTTTAGTGTTTGCTGTCATGATGCTTTTCAAAGAAACAGGACAGTAAAGTTTCTCTCAGCCTTAAGGTTGTCCTTTGGGTTTGGCATGTGATTCTGATAACAGCTTGGAGATGAACTTGGTATTTACTGGACCAATGCCAAGTCAGTAGCTTTGAAGTGTAAATCTCCTGTTTTGTTTGCACATGAGCACTGATAATGCAGGTCTAACTTGTCCTGGGAATACTTGGTAGTGTGCCTGAGGGAGGATTGCCTGTAGCTGAGAGCATTTCGTCACCTCCAGAGAGATGTCTCCTGGCTCTACAACACTGCTGAGGGACTGAGGGGCTCTGCTTGGGTAAAATGCAGTGAGGTGATGCCTTTGCCCTTGCCCCTGACTGACTGCTGGCTGTCTGTTCTGCCTGGCTGCCCCAAGATCCTGTCTGTGGCTCTCATTCCTTTTCACCTATGGAATAACTGTCTTAAATCCAATTTGCCTCTTTTCCTCTTAGCTGTGCAGTAAGTCTGCTGTGACTTTCCTTAGGCTTTCCAACTGCTTTAATAAGAGCATGGCCTTGGGAGATATCTTAATCTCGGAAGCCAAAAAGGGGGTACTGAGAGAGGAAAATTGCTTCCTTAAGTTGCTTGCTCTGATCTGCAGAGTGGATTTGTAGGTCCTCTGCAGACTGCTAACAGGGATAAGTCCTTGCTGTTCCCTGTCAGATAATCTTTCCTTGCTTTTGGGATCCTTTTAGTGCTGAAAGGAATTTATAGATATGCAATGTAAAGGGTTTCCACAGTTAAGAGAAAAGCGATCTTATTTATACTCTGATATTGGCACACATCAGTCTGTATAAACAAAATGCATGTTTAGATTATATAAAATGTGTGTGTATGTGTACATACACATTGTATATATCTATGTATACAAGCTGTAACTTAAGGTTCTTATTGCCATAGTGTTTAATTCTAAAAAACATTTCATTCTAATTCTCCCAACCCAGAGCAATTTCTTTTAGAGCTCCTTTATTAATCATTATTTTTTGTCGAGTTCTTTATTCCTTTTATTGATGTGGAATGTAATGGTGCCAGTCTGCCTTGAGATGTTAAGACAGACTATCAAAAGATAAATTTTCTGTAAGACTTAGTTCAAAGAGATGTATTTTTCTTGCAGCTCTCTTCCATGTTTCTAAATATGATCTCATGAATTTAAATAGATCAACTACAGTTGATGTCTCGATCTATTTGAATTGCTTCTGAAGGTGCTGATCATATGCTTGTCTCCTTCATGCTGGTGGCACAGCTGCCTGTTCATTCAAGGCCCGACTTCTGAGATTCTGGGATTATTCTGTGGCTCTAAACTGGCTCTAAAACTGCTAGCTCTTATAAGTAATTAATGGCACTCACTCTTGGCAAGGATTTAATCCATACCAGGATTTTGATAGAATGGTTCAATTACTCTTTCTCTTAAACTTGATAGTCAGACGCAAAAAGAATAAAGGAGATAGGACAGTTTCCATAACTCTTAATGGTATTGTGCCTTGCTCTGCAATTAATAATATTTATAGCTTTATGTACTCTTTCTTCTGCCTCCTTGATATAGAAAGGTGAATTACTGCTTCCTAAAAATCCATAATAAAGACAAAATAACTCCTGTAAATACCTTCTTTATAGTTCATTTGAGCAGTTAAGTATAGTATGCCTGTTCAGTGACTGAACAAAACTCAAAGCAGTTTCTAAAGAAAGCATGAGTCTATACATATGCTGGAGGTGTATTCTACATATCTACATTCTACATATCCACATATCATATTCTACAATTGCTTATCTTGTAGCATTAAGTAATATTTTCTTTTCCTGGGAAGGCTTCTGAGTAATAGCCTTGTTAGAACTTCTAGAGAAACAAGCTTGACACTTCAAAAGTGCCCATTTCTTCGTTCGCTAGAGTATCTCATCTAGCAGGTGCTGTATATTTCCTTTGCTGTCCCTGCCATCCTCTTCTGTTCGTATCACATTTGAAGTGGAGATAACTGACCTGCATAACCCACAAAAAAGTCTCCTCTTCTGTGGACATCTGACCTGTCTGAAAATGCACAAGAGACATTCAGCCATAGAAAATTGAAGTATCTCTGAGATGTTTATGACATGCTAATTTTGTTTCAGTGTGAGGGTAGTAAGTGCCTACAATAATTCTGACATGCTGCACAAGCCACAGCATGTAAGAAATGTTCGCATAATATATACCCAGAGCTGTTGTTCCTCCTCAGGAGGATTCTAGCAAATTAAGATTTCGTTCATGGAAAAGTTATCTTTCAGGATTGCCATTTCTTTGAAGTCTCAACAACAATCATGAAATATATCAAAGCAGTTAATTTGTTCGTGCTGTACTCAAGTGTCTGCAAGCATGTGCCTTAATAACTTCCTAATGGATGCTGAAGAAGTCGTGTCTGTGTCCATAACTCTAGGCAGCAGAAGGCTCTCAACACATTATGGCTGCTAATCACCCATGAGTTTAGTTAATGGGTTTAATAGGCTGCAGTAAGAAGTCAGCTTTTTGCTGTCCCGTTTGGGAATTCATTGTCAAAGACAAGTTACCTGGTATGTCTCAATGTTATGCTTTTTTCAAGAAAAACAAATTTGGGGGATAGAAAGGAGAAAAGATCTATATTTAATGTGATCAGCTTATGAAGGTCGGTATGCTGGATAACTAAGTGCAGAACTGAGCTCTGTCCAAAATCATGTCTCATCCTATAACTTGTAACTCTGGGTAGATTGTGTGGTTTAGTAAAACACTGCGTAGTACCAGATTAAATTTGTGCACCAAACTTTCATTTTCTTCTGGCAGTTTGCTGGGAGGAAGTCAGAGGTAACCTTCCTCCCTGTCCTGCTGCAAACACCTTTCCTAATCTATCCCAAGGAAATTGGTGCAGATGCTGTGGGTAGTTACTTCCCTGTATTCATGGAGGGATCATTCCAATCCAACACTCCCTCTAAAAGAGAAACCATAACAAAATCACTACAGAGGTTTTAGGTTTTTTTTATTTTTGCAACCTGAGTACAGCTTTTGTTGTGATACCTGGAAGTAGGTTGCTCTTGACTCTTCTGTTATTTAGGAAAATTACTTTTTTTTTTTTTTGTTGTTGTCCCCCAGACAGAAGGGCATAAGCACAACAAGGAGGGTTTGGAAGAAGCCTGTTACAGTAAGTGTTTTGTGGCATAAGAGCAGTAGTTCTCGACTCTCTACTTTGGTCATATTGTGGTAATGCATGTTGAAATATGTCCTCTTACTCACCCCTTTTTAGACCCCTTCTCCTGCATCCCCCAAAAAACTACCAAAGAAGACAAAACCCCAATACCTTCCACAAAAAAAACCCCCCAACAACAAAAACAATCTACCCCCCCAAAGCAAACAAAAACAACAAAACAAGCAAACAAAACAAACAAACAAAACAAACACACACCCTCTTACCCCCAAATCAAACCAGACTAAAAGACATGGAAAACTTTGAAAGCTTAATAAGCATCATCTTGCTAGAGTGAATAGAGAACAGAGCTTCAGGGATAAGTGTTTTCTTTATATCCAACAATTATTCTTCCATTTGAGAAGAAAATTTCTTGATAACAGTCAAGTATCACAAACACTTTTTGCTCTGCTCATCTCCTAGGCCAAAAAGGTAATGTATAAATTAAATGTTAGTTGACATTCATACTTGCATGATGGGATAATAGTAATGTGTCGTGTAATTTCATTACAGTCCAGTGTGTTGTCACTATTTCTGGCTTCAATACAAAATTCAGAGTAGCAATGTAGGATTATTGTGCTGTATGGTACTATATCTATAATAGCATGTGCTTCTTCGGAGAATGCAAAAAAACAGCCTCTCTTCTGGTGCTGGAGTGTTGGATACTGTCTTTGTGTCTAAATGCGGTGAGCATATGAATGTGAAATATAAGAGGAGATTTGCCAACTGCTGATATCTTTCTGATTTCTCTGCCTCCATATGTCTTTCCACTGGCTGCCTCTTACGTCACAGTTTCCATCCCCCTGCTCAGATGCTTTTATATAATTTTTGGAAGAAGTATCTGTGTTCCTCTAACAGAAGGCATGCATAATGTGAGCTACTTATTGAAATAGAAACACTTTCTTGGACCATACATATACATTGATTTTCCTGAGCTCTCCCTCGAGGGAACAGGCAGGGAGGCAGGGAAAAGAGAGCATTACCTTTTCATATCTGACTAGATCTGCAGTCCTTCAGTGCAGGGTGAACCGCAATGGGAGCATGACTCTGCAGAAGTGTGTGTTTACACAGCACAAAAATCACGCCTGTTGTGATTCAGTGGTTCATCCTGTTTACATACACCAATACACACGATCACTTTTATTAAACATGCTTAAAAAGTTTCAAACACTTCAATAAAGAAGTGAAAGGCAGTTAACTTGCAAATAAATATTTAAGCTACTGATCTAAAACTCTTGTTTAAAAACCAAAAATGTATTTTTTTCAATAACTTGAGTTCTGGAAAACTAAATCTCCAGCTAATATTTGTTTGTTTATACAATAGGTACAAATCAGAGTTTCTTATGTATAATGTATACTGTCAAACCCGGTGACTTACTACATCTTTAGGCAACTATAAGTCTAGTGACTGTGTTCAATATTAAAATAATTTATTATTCTTTATTTAAAGAACAGATTTTTTTTTAAGGATATTTGTAAAATACGTGCAGTTTTGTTTCTTGAAAATGATCTCCAGTCTCCAAGCAAGCAAAAAAAAATAAGATGAGGTGACTTTTTTGTTGGACAAGAGATGCTACATCTGGTTTGTCTGGAGAGGAACATGCTGAACTTCATCAGCTCCAAGCCTGCCTCTAGCCCACCTTGCAGCTGACTGCTGTGGCTGAAGGGGGACTGGATGCTGTGTGATGGTTAGATGTTCCCTTGCAGCACAGCTGACAGATGCCCTGGCCATACTGTGTTGCACGTACCCTTCGAGGCTAAAGAATGTGTGAGCCTGAGTCCTTTCACACTTCTTGTCTGAATAGTGTTTCTGTAATTGGCTGATTAGCAAGACTTCAGGCAAGTGTGAACTATGGACCTGACACTAAGTGGCTTGGATTCTCATGCGGGGTTTGGAAATAAGTATCAATTAAAAGTCATCAAGGCTTAGCTGTTCAGACAGAGTATTCTCTCTCTTCAGGATTAGATACACAGTCACTTAAGATGGAGGCTTCCAGATGTTCTTGGGTGCTTGTAGAGTGATTTTTTTTAAAGCAGCAAATAATCCATATTTGCTTTTTGAAGTGGATATGAGGTACTTAAGAAGAGCCATTAGTTTACTGAGTAAATCCTTTAACTTGCAGTCACAATGGCTGGGTGCTACTGGAGACCATCAGCAGAGGCTGAGGTGATGTAATGCACTGTATTTTGGTTTAAAGGTAGTCTCCTTAATTGATAGCTGGAAAGCAGAGACTTAAAGTATTCTGACTTGTAAAATATTGCTGAGATAATGGAGTTCATGGAAGTGCAACAAGAAATTGTCTGTGATAGCATAGGGCATCTGGACTATGCTGTCACAAACCCACAGCTGTAGGCTTCCTAAATCTGACAGTTAAGCCCCACCTTTGCACACAAAAAGTGCTTTAATACAAACACAGAAGCATTTGTGGAAGAGATGTCCATCCTGTATGGAGCTTGCTTGGTCCACGAGTGCTTCAGAAGTGCTGACGTCAAAGGGCAACGGGAGTGCCAGGTCTGGCTGAACTGGTGGGAGCTGAGGGTGCCCAGGTGTGGAGGGCCTGCCTTTGAACCTTCTGCCTGAGTGAGATGGAAACCTTGGTTACCAGAATGGTATCTTTTTCAAATCAGTCTTGAATTTAGCCCTCCCACCTGTCTGTTAAAAGGGGACTGCCTTTGGGAAGGAGTAATGAAATCAGGACATCCCTGCTAGGCATGCTGGAGAGCAGCTAATAGTGTGTAACATCATGCTTTTTAATTATTACTTCAGTCCCAGTATTTTAGTTGCTCATGTATCAGGAGTGATTGAATCTTACCTTTTTAAAGAATGATGTTTGCTTGCATAAATGATAAGCCTACCAAAAATCAAAGTAATCTCAAGTGTGTGCTGATTATGTTATGCAAATTCTTAAGATTATCTTGGGTAACACTCTTGTTTCATTTTAGGGAGTGTGAAGATGCACTTTGAAATGCAGACTAATGTGGCCAGATGAATTGCACCTTAACTGAGTTTTGCTTCACTTGGGGCTGTGGGGAGAGAGACAGCAGAGATTACAATTAAACCAGCTGAGAAGGTGCAGAATATCTGCTTCTGTTACACCTAAAAGATCAGTACAGTATCCAAGATAATTACTGTTTAATGGTTGCTCAGAGATCTTCACGAAGAAAAGCAATGACTGGGACATATTTTATGGGTGTGTTGGTTTCTTGCTGTAGTGGGAAAGCGGCACAATCATTGTATTATTTTAGTCAGTGTAAAGACACTTCTACAAAATCTCTTTAACAAAATGTATAATGACCATAACACACAGGGGAGCATGTATCATTTGAGAGAGGATGGTTTATCTTGCATATCTAACATTTTTTCTAATTATAGCATTTTAAACAATGGCTAATAAAGCAAGCTACACACAATCATCTAAAAGCTAATAACTGCATTCCACTTCAGAGGAATGGTGCTGTTGGCTTTCCTTCTCCACCACGTAGTGGTGGTCTTTAAGATACTGTAGTGACTATTATATGCATACTGCATGCTAAATGCTGAAACTCTATCCACATATGGATATGATAATGGTAGATCATTAAATACAAGTCAAGCCTTTCTTATCTTTCATCTGTACTCTGGGAACAATTCATTCACTGGGGTCTGACGAAGAGTGGAATTGTTATTAGCCACTAAGGAAAAAGTATCTTTGTAAAGTACACGTGTCCTCTGTGAAGGGTGGGTGTTTCTGTTTCTAATGTCTTTCCAACAAATACAAATATTATTCAGTTCAGAGCTGCCATTTCTCTTATTTTCACCCTTCCGTTCCTTGGCCTCACTTCTGTAAGTGAACAAAACCTTTAAATTTAGCCTTGGTAAGCATTTAGCAGACTACTATTGAATAGCAACTTGGAATGCTGTGCTCATTTGTTACTTCATCTATCAGTCAGAGAAAAATAGACATCAACAAATGCAGTATCAGTTTTGAGAGGTGTGAGTTGCCTCCTTTTGCTACTTTTATACTGGGAAAATTGAATTAATAAATTAAAATGTCAAGAAACTCTTGAACTTCAGTGCCTCTTGATTAACAGATAGTACTACACACAAAGAAGGCAGCTGAAGAATTTACTACACTCTGAGTGGGTTGGTTTTAGACCGTGAAGAAATGTGTAGGTATGGACAAAAGAATAGTGATGCTTTTGATCACTCGTTCTCTACTCTGGGTTAATTAACTGTGGCTCTCTATTCCCTCCCACCTTCACCCTTCCTGTTGTCCCTGTATTAAACCTCTAGCAAAAGGTAGGATGACACAGGGTAAAAATATGCCTCAGTAAAATAATTCTCTACCTGAAGTCATATTGTACAGATGAATTTTGTATTTAAACTTGGTTCCTCTTTTCTTGCTACCATTTCTCAACAACTGCAACAAAATTTCAACCTCATGAAGGTGCAATAAACTAGTAAGGGGGGGAGAAAATTGGACCCAATAATTTCTGTATTTTCTCTTGATCTAACTTAATTTGGTTTTAATTGATAGAGAATAAAATGAACAGATTTTGTGGTACAGTGTGATGATTTAGATGATGCAACTTCATACAGAAATATTGTTTGTAAGAGTATATTTATGGCAGGTTCCTTGCCTTGTTGCGTTGTCTTCCCCTTAACACTGGGGGAGCTGAATGCTGAAAAGGTATCTTTGCAAGAAAAACATCCTAGCATGGCAGGATGTTTTAAGCATGGGTTGCCAGAGGGCGGTATTGTTTAGAGAGAGACTTTTTCTGCAGCATCCAGGTCTATTTGCTCCAAATGCCTTTTGGTTTGTGTATATCAGATTATTTCAGTAAACTAATAGCTTTATTTGAAGAGAAATGGGGGGGATATTGAGGGCCCAGGAAGCTATGCAGATCTTGGGTAAAGCATAAGAGGTGAATTATTACAGTGGCCATGTGCCTGTGCTTGACCAGGACCTGGTAAATCTTCCATTTATCCCCAGCATTCTAAGCTGCCTCTCTATACCCGAGATGCAAGTCTATGCCTCATGTGCTGAACTGCATCTGCATCCTGCTCTCCTGTAATTGGCTAGCAAGGGAGAGGACTTGTGAAGAAAGCAAGGCCCATAAATAGAGTTTTATTTTGAGCTTCCCAGGCCAGTGCCAGCAAACTTCCATGTTACTGTCACAGCTGAGGAGTTTCCGACCTATCTGATGAAGCAGAACTGTGTAAAAGCTGTTCTCATGCCTTATTTTCTGTGCAGAGAAGCTCTTTTGCATGAGGCAAAGTGATTGTAGCAGACTTGAACATCATCTCTCAGAGGTACTGAGGCAGCGTTACCCAATCAGCAATTTCCTGTGGCACTTCTCTGTAGTGCAAACTTCTCTGTTTCTGGGTGAAAGCAAAAGTTACC
Source organism: Cephalopterus ornatus (assembly GCA_013396775.1). Classification (NCBI taxonomy): domain Eukaryota; kingdom Metazoa; phylum Chordata; class Aves; order Passeriformes; family Cotingidae; genus Cephalopterus; species Cephalopterus ornatus. The sequence continues at coordinate 15,258 of VZRE01011772.1, forward strand.
TGACTTCCAGGGTATGGGAGTTTAACACTGGCACTGCAATCAGTTGGGCAAAGGGAAATTGTTTCACAGTAGAATTTAGGTTTAGAGCAGCAGAGTTGAATTTTGTACTGTCATCCACATTGATAATTTCATTCTTTTGAGATTAAAGAAGTAAGAAGTATCAGAAAGACTCTCAAGTTTTTGGCTAAATGCTGCCTACATCTGCATGAGACAGGTCAGCTTTCCTTCAAGACATTTCTAGACCCTTTTGATCAAGGCTGATGCTAGTTAGGTGCAGTTAGTATTAATTTCCAAACTTTGGCATGGGACTGAGGGTGAGGGGAGATTGCCTTTTGAGCTTGTGCTTTAGAGCTATGTTGTTTCAGAGGTGCTGGCTGGGATACAAGTGTCTGCATGAGTTCAGTCTGTCAAAAGACTGAAAATGGAATAAACAACTTATTTGAAGGAAGAGCTTACTTCATAGTTTAAATGTCTGGGATGCAGGTGGGTGGCCTTCCAGCTTCTTGTAGGACCTCGTAAGGGTGTATTTCAGGGCTCTTTAAGTGCTGTGGGGGCAGGAATCTTTCTTATTTGTATAGACTGCAGTCTTCAGCTCTTGGTTGCCTGTCTTGCGCTGGAGCTTGTTGCTGGTAGACAACTATTTGGTGGTGTCACCTGGGCTAAAAGGCTTGGCAGGGATGAGAATAACAGTCGGAGGGGGAGATTTAGGGGAAACTTGGGGCCCTCTGAGTTGCTGCTAGCACTCAGGATCTCCAGCCAAATTTTATTTTACAGAGGTGCTGAAATGTTTGAAAGGACCGCTACATCAGCCTCTGAGGAGTTCAGGTCATATTAAATAAGGCAGAAAAATCCTGAGCCCATAATTATTGACTTGATGACAGCCACACAATGGATGTAAGGACTTGCAAATTCAGTGGTGGGATTATCAACTAAAAATTTTGTGGCAAATGTGCACACATGAAGTAATACAGGTTTAAGAATGAAATAGTGTAGGCAATGAACTGTAATATTGTTGAGATTACCTTGATATTATGTATGGAAAACTATAAAAATTATCTGTTATCTTGTAAAGGGCACTGAAGCTTCTTTCTGTGTGATTCTTCTATATTCAACCTGAGCTGCTGAATTTCTCTTTGCTACATTGAGGATAGTCTGTGAAATCCCCACTAAAGGCTACTGTGCAGGCACAAATGCAAGAGAGATGATGTGATTTTAAGTGTTAGTTCGGTGGGGGGGGAAAAAAAGACCAACAGAAACATCAACAAATGTCCGTCGTGGCATGTTATTACAAGCTGTTACCTGTTTTAATGAATTTTCATAGCGGAGCAGCTCAGGCTGAGTGCAATAGAGGGTTTGTTTCAACTTGTTATGCCTCAGCTGCACGTTGCTAATAAGACACTTCAGTGAGGTGTATGAATCTTTGGTGTCGTGAATCCTGTCACTCTACATGCATGAGACTCTTTCTGATTCATCTTCGAGCACCTAAATACTTGTTTACAGCAGATTTAGATGCTGCATTCTCTGAATCTGACTGCACAGCCTTGAGGCTTAATTTACATGACAGCTTCTGAAAGAGAAAAAGGGGTTTGGTTTCTCAAGTACCTTGACTGTGGAGTGTAATGGTGTCTCAGCAGCTGCTATCCCACTTACAAGTACTGAAATGCACACGTGTTCTACAGCAGTTGTATGGTTGAAAGGGATTCTCTGGGAGACTTCAATACTGTTCTTTCCTTTCAGTTCCTCACTTGGACAATGAAGACATGAAAGCAGTGGCGGAGCTTCTTTTTTGTCAAAGCTGATGTCAGAGAGATATTTGAAAGTAAGTTTCATGCTGTTTCAGGATGAAGTACTACATTAGATTGTGCCCTTCATTAAGGATCATCTACTAGCTGATCAGGGCCTCGTCATATCACTGATTAAACACTCTTCCAGAAGGACAAAATCTTCTGTTGGAGCCCAGGCACAAATATCATGGATAATAGCTGATTTTATAATTAGTTTATGACCAGAGTGCTTCATCTCCAGAGAGGTAGGAGCAATTTATTTCCATAGGCATTTGGCCTCTTCCATTTTAAAAATCTGTTAGTCTCTCTAAGGCTTTACATTTGACATACAGTCAGTAAAATTCTTGAAGTGTAATAGAATACAAGAAATGTAGATATGTCTAGTGAAATTGCATGTGAAATATATGCAGGTATTAAAACCTCCTTTTTAAAACTAGTCTATTCTATGGAACAACACCCCCACATCTGGATTCTGGAAAGAATGCGTAATAGCCTTCTTATGAAATTCAGTGTGAGTTTAAGCTTTTCATGTTTAGCCCACTGCAAAAATAAGTTGGTTTTGTGTTGTTATTTTTTTTTAATGAGGAGATAGCTGTACTACATGTCGTGGATTGCCCAACATTAAAATATGTAGGTTGTGTGTGAATTTTTTGGGCTTTTTCTATTTAATTTTGACTTTTTTTCATGGTTGTGGGTTTTGTGGGGGTGGGAAGGGATCTAGTTTTCCTGCAAAATTTGAACAAACATTTTGGTTGTCTTGGAGAGCAGATTTATGAAAAATATATCTGCCTACTTTTTTATAGCTTCAGTGGAAAAAACCACTATGCTGCCATGACTTGGAAGGACTTGAATTCAAGGCAGGTTATAGTCTGGGGTTTGAAGCATTTTTTTCATGCAGCTCAATCCTGTTTGGTCTGTAGAATTTATTTGCTTAGATGTCTTCCTCAAAAAGTGGCATTTCTGTTCAGTTCGGTTGAGCTACTCTGACTGCTGAAGAAATGTTCTCAGTTCTCTGGGCTTCTGTGGAATTTGGAAAAAAATATCCCCTTTGTTCTTTCAGTGCCTTCACTGCTTTTATCCAAACAATATGGATGAGCAAAACATGTCCTCTGAAACCTTACTTCAGAAGAAAAGGAAATGAGATGGAGTGAATGGGAGATGTTAAGATAAATGATGATGTGGCAGCAACTTACAGTAGAAATAACTGTAAGGTATGCAAGGAAAGGAAAAAAAATAGGAGTGTGTGCTGGTCTGATTAGATGGCAACATGTTGCGGTTATAGGAGACCAGAGCTTCCTTGGTGATCTTGTTTCTGGATGTATTCAGCTTCTGAGTCTTTGGCTCAGGTTATTCTCTACATCTGAATCTCTGTAACTAACTACCTCTAGGCAACAGACCTGCAGTCCCTTGATTATGCCTATGTCTGTACTGCTATATGCTGTGAAATGGTATGCTCATGCTTTAAAGTATGTGAGACACAGAGCCAGAGCAGAAGTCAAGACCACAGTATAGTGACTAGTAGCAGTGGTTCAGTCTTCAGGCAGGCTCTCCAAAGGCTTTTAGATTGAGCTGTTTGACCTGTTTGAGGCACCCTGTAGTGAGTCCAACTTCAGAGGTGAACCCAGACTGAACTATTGTAAGAAATATTTTTTGATAGCTGTTGGACTTACCTTTTTTTCCTCTTCCAGTTCCTTTAAATAACTACTTCAAGCCCCAGAGAAGGAGCAGGAGGATCTTGGAGAATCCCCAGCCTAGGAGAAAAAAGTTTCGGAGTTATAAGATGAAGGTGATAAAACGGGAGTTGTGTAGGAGTCGGCATCAAGAGATGGTCCAGGAGCAGGTTCAGGTGGCTGAAAGTCCAGAGAGAGCTCAGCAACTCTGCTCACCAGGACAGGTGGAGCAAGAAGGAGACCATGTCTCAGCAGCACAGACACTGCCCCCTGCTCAGCAGCCCCAGGGAGAGAACAATATCCATGTGCTGCCACAGAGGCAGACAGCACAAGGAGGCATGGCCTCAGACATGGGACCACAACAAGCAGGCCAGGGATGGGAGGCCCCAGAAGTCACCGTGAAGGTACGGCCCCAGAAGATGAGCCAGGGGTGGGAGTGCCCGGAGGTGACTGTGCAGGTGCAGCCTCAGAAGCCAAGCGCAAGATGGGAGGCCCCATCAATGACTGTGCAGGTGCAGTTACAGCAGAGGGGCCAAGGGCCATCTATCCCACAAGTAACTGTACAGGTAAAGCCCCAGGAGCAAGGACAAGGTACTGCTGGCATCAAAGTCATAGTGCAGCTGCAGTTGGTCTGTGACCCAGAAGAGGTAACCTGCCTCCAGGACCAAGGTGAGGAAACCCTAGGTAATGAAGAACGGTGGACCTCAATACAAAATCAGGGAGAGCCAATGACAAGATCCGAAGGTCAGAGAGAGCTGGCTGTAGTGGATTTGCTGGCACAGGGGGTCCTGAGCCAAAAGGAGGATCAAGGAGGAGAAGTGGCAAAATCTCAGCAGGACCAGAACCAAGAGGAAAGAGCAGAAGTGGTGGAGCTGCAGGAGATGCAGGCTGGAGACAAAGCAGATCTGGGTGGGATAGTGACAGAGGAGCAGCTGCAGAACCAGAGCCAAGAGCAGGAACTGCTAAAAGCAGACCTGCCTCCAGAAAAGGAAGGTCAAAGAACTACAGAGATGAGGCAGGAGCAAGGTGATATTCAAGAAGAGCCCAAGGGGATGGTGGAAGACCAGAAGGAACACCTAGGACAAGAAGTGTCTAAGAAACGTTTACATGAGGCTCCAAATTACTTTGTTGCTATTCCAATAACAGATGATCAGGTACTTTGAAGTAGCTGTTCTATCAAAACAACAACAAAAAAACCCCCTTAACTTTAAACTTACACTTAATTTCTTATTTATAGTGGTTGCAAAGCTTGTATACAAGCTAAGAGTGACCAAATTCTGCTCCCTTACCTTAAGTGGTCTATTGGGTCTGGCTGGGATGGAGTAAACTTCCCCATAGCAGCCCTTTTAGGTGTTGTGCCTTTTTTTTTTTTTTTTTTTTTTNNTTTTGTAGATAGAGCAGTGTCTATAACACACCAATGTTTCAGCTACTGCTAGGAAAAAAAAAATTTCCAGGATTGCTACTGCCCTTTCTAAAGGGTCAAAGGTGTTGTCTCCCATAAATAATCTTCTATTCTTTAATTATTTTCAAACAAAAGCAATAGCTTTTATCATCTTGCATTGTCCCATTCTATGTTATCTTTTGGCTGTATTTAGTGCAATGGTATTGATTTGCTTGTTCATCTTCTTTTCCACTAAAGTTCACAGAGAATGAGAATTCTCTTCTACAGAAGATTATATAGAACTGGTCTGTTTTCTCCATCTTTTATCCAACAAACTTCCCTGAGATCTTAGGCAGACAGTTAATTTCAAGAACCCATGTGTAGAGTCTGTATGCTCATACTTTATCCAGGTGCGCTATATTCTGCGACTCCCATGTTTAAACAATGTTGAAAAAATCAACAGATGGTTTCACCTCCATACTGTTAAATCTATGTACAGAAAACAGTGGAAATCCAAATGGAAATATTTTCTTCTAGAGACTTTGGGGGCGACCTAAAGCATTCCAGTTACCACAGTAAAGGCTTCTTCTAAAATATTTCAATTCAGACTTGCAGGGCTTGGCTATTACAGGCACTGTAAGATCCATAGAATTAATTCCAAAAAGGATACAATAACTGTAGAGACAGATTTCAATGAATAAAACTTTATTTACAAGTTAGGGGCTTCAAACAAATCATACATAACTTCTGCATAACTCTCTGTACTTGTTAGTGGGGAAAATGCTAGCTCACATTGAACTACATCTTCCCATTTTGCTGGTATGAATTTTGAAGCACACACAAAACTTTCTGAAAGAACGATACAGAGTGTCTCATTTTCAAAGAAGCACTGTCAGTACCTTCATGAACAGGTGTTTTACCCTCTAGCCTTTCATAGACGACTGTGACCTACTGATGGCAGTGTTTCGTTTGCACCTTCTCAGAGGATGCAAAAGCAGAGAGAGCTCTCACTTTGTCCCAGTACCTGCTGCATCCCAGGCGGGCTTGGCTGGGACCCTGCTCCTGTTGCAGAACAGCAGCACTGTGAGGTGGGACATGCCCCATGCCTTTATGTAGGTGCAGCAGGTGACTGTGCACCCAAATATACTATGAAGAGAAAAAAAAGCTCTGGGGTGTAATGACAAGGAGCATACTATTCCACCTCACAGAGACAGGCAGGGGAAAGTATTAATTTGAATCAGTAAATACTGAGTCCCAGCTAGCATGGGCAGAACTGAGAAACAGTATAAAAATTATATGGATTATTAATATTTATAAAATATATATATGCATCTTGGGGTATCTTCTTATAAGGCAAATATAAAAGGTAAAACCTGAATATTAACTTGTATGAACAGAGTGAAAATATAACCTTCTACTACCAGCTCCTGCTGTTAGTTTATGGTACTTTTTACAGTGAACCAAATGGATATTGTTTGTTGCAATATATAACTTGATTCCTTTTTTTTCCTAGTTTAAGCTTCCATGTGGTAACTGGCATGACTGTATTTATGCTGCTGAAAGGCAATAATTAAGTAGGATTGCTATATCTGTTGTACAGATTTCTTTCCTTTTTTTTTTTTTTCCCCCAGTGTGACAAGCAGCTGCAGTACAGTAGCTTGCTTTGGCAGGCTTCTGAGTTTTTGTTTTTACCTTAGTTAAGTGTAAAAACAGTTGTGTGTGTGTTAGAGGGAGACGTCAAAAGGTGCCTTCCTCTTGGTAGGCAATTATTTGCTATGGCTTTGTCTTGAGCAGAATGATCTTTGGAGGTTATCTGGAGGATGGCCTCATATAACTTTTAGTGATTCCTACATATGACTGGCTTTTGAGAGGTGAACAAAAGTGCAGAGCACATCAGGAAGATAAATGCCAGGAAGGGAAAATAACTGTGTAAGCTGAAGACAATGTTGGCAGGCGAACAAATGGGTATAAAGTGGGCAAAGAATAAATCTAAGCTGGAAACTGGAAAATTTCCTGCCATCTGAGGAATGAGATCATGGAACAGCTTGAAGGGTCGTGAATGCCTAAATTATTCTGCTATTTTAATGAGATTTGAGTGTCCTAATATATGGCTTATGACCACATCCTGTGCAGCTCTATGAATGACCTTTCCCTCTTTTTCCTTTTTTTCTCTTTTTCAATTCTGCTCTTCCAAATTTCTCTGCTCTCACACCAGCCCTGGCAATCTGGCAGCTCTGACATTCCTGGTTGGATGCTCTGCCCAAGATATTGCCAGTTTATGCTCCTCTAAAGTGATACCTTTAAGGGTGGCAGAGACCTGAGACAGCCCTGTGTGAGGCTCTGAAAGAAACTGAGGGGTGCAGTTCTGTAAGCATGCTATGTATGTATGCAGAGAGCTCCATCCAACCTGGCCTTCAGCACTTCCAGGTATGGGACATCTACAACTTCTCTCAGCAAACTGTTCCAGTGTCTAACCACTCTCCCGGCGAAGAATCTTTTTCCTAGTATCTAATCAAAACTTACTCCTTCAGTTTGAAACCATTTTCCCCTTTGTCCTGTCACTAGATGCTCTTGTGAAATGTCCCCCTCCAACTTTCTTGTGGACTCCCTTCAGGTCCTGGAAGCCTGCAATTAGATCAGTCCTAAGCCTTCCCTATTCCAGGATGAACAAATCCAATTCTCTCAGCCTTTCCTCATAGGAGAGGTGTTTTGACTGTCTAATCATCTTGGTGCTTCTCTGGACTCGCTCCAATTGGTCGATGTCCTTCCTGTGCTGGTGTGCCCAGAGCTGGATGCAACACTTCCAGGCAGGGTCTCACCGGAGTGGTGTTACAGGGGCAGAATCACCTCTCTCGACCTGCTGACCAAATGTGTGTATACATACCTACAGGCACATATAATAGTGTTTTGACCATTTCAGATGCTCTTACCTATAAAGCAGAGGCTCCTCACCTTACAATGTGATTGCCTATTACACTGCAGACCTTCTATATTACAGAAGGGTTTTAAAGATGCTGTTAGTTTTTGGGTATAATTATTTTGCCCTAATTATACTTTTAAGAGAGCTTTCCACATGATACGGCCTAGGGCTGTCTACATTTTTCTCTTTCAAGAAGACAAAGGAAAAGCTCTGTTGCAGCCCTTTTCTCTTTGTGTCTAAGCAGAACTCCAGGAGGCTGCACGCCAGACTTGGATTGGGTTGGATCTAAGAATGTTGTGGTCTCAGACATTCAATACTTCATTCAAAGTGCTTCCTTCCTGTTCCTCACATAATCCCCCCACTGCTCCAAAAAAAAGAAAAAACTAGTTATCCCATCCAATACACAGCACTTACAGAAAAGTGCTAAAGCCTGATACAACAATTAAAAAAAAAAAAAACAAGGTGTAGAGAGCTAAGGTAGATCATTGCCATGGGAGAGAGAACAGGAAGTTCTGAACACATATGTGAAGCTGACAAAGAGAGGTAAGAAAAGACATTGCTCTGTAATAGTTAAATGTTTACCTGAAGGAATTTTACTCCAGCTCAGCTTCCCAGATGTCTGTGCCTCAGACTGAGAAGGCAAAAGGAGCTTCTTTCTTATTTCAAGGATATTTTTGGAAAGATTGGGCAAGGGAGGAGAACAGGAGGCTGTTTAGTGGAATTGCTGTCAATGTGTAACCCAGTCTGTTGAAGCAAAGGTTGCAGTTTGTGTGGTCAGACAACTTGATGGCTTGATTCCTGCTCTGTGTTTTCACAATCTAAACATATGCTGTAAATAGCAGGCTGCAATAAATTGTGCTTTAGTTGCACTAGGAATTAGCTTAATGTAAGAGTCATTTCAGTGATGTGTTTCTCACAGTGACAAATGTACTGTAAGAGTTTGTGAATTCAGTGAGTTTGTATCTTCAAATGGTTGTTTTAGTTGTTTGTGGCTTTTATCCTCATGTTTATCAGAAACTTGTTATACTAATCTTTTCTGAAGTGCATGCTGTGAGACTATTTACTGGACTGCACAATGACTGCTGAGGCTGTATGTAGAAAGATAGCAAAACAAAAACATATTGACCAAACTGTTTCAATCTGTGTAAGAATAAAGTGGAGCTCCAATGTGTGTGAGCACTTAAGCATGTAAGCCAGAATTTGCTCAGTGAAATAATCTGAAAATCTCTAAATGACTTGTCTGTAACAAAGGCTTCCACTAAGTACTTAGTCCCTGTGTGATTGAATTCTTCTCTCTCCTATCTGTTCCTATGACTGACTTATAAAACCTAACAGATCATATTGGAAAAAAAAAAATCTCTGGAGTCAGTTGTGTAAAGGCACAGATCCAGAAGAGCCAGCAACTGGCCCCACAGCTCTAAGAAACACCAGCTCAGAAAACAGAATATTTACCCAGTCAATCTACTTTGTTTGCTGCTACGTTTTCCTTTTGGGAAGAGATATCAGTTTAATCTGTGATCAAACTTGTAATCAGAAAATGGCATAAGATTAATTATGGAAATGCTATTCAATTTCCATAGTCTATTAACAACTAACAACTGCATGAAGATCCCATTAATATTTACACAGTGCTGCAAGCTTTAATCTAACATGCTTAGGGTCCGATTCACACCTACTTCAAGATCTAGGGGTTGTGGTTCATAGGAGAGCTATGAGTTTAGCCTGTAGGCTTTTAAAAAAGGAGACCAATCAATTCCTGAAAAATTAAGTTTGAGATTGAAAGTTGCTATATGATGGATCTGGGGGTGGGGGGGTTGGTTGTGTGGGTTCCTGGCTTAATCATTGCGTTGCATTTTTGAGTGTGTAAAGCTTGAGCATTCTGAGTTTTTCAAGTAATACATGGGCATTCCAAAATGAAAATTTGTTCCCTGTTTCCTCTTTACTGCATTGCAGATTTTGGACAGAATTGAAGATGTCCAAGAGCACATATTCTCTAAAGAACCTGACCTGTCGAGAACTCTTCTTCCTATTCAAACTATGCACCTTACTTTAATAGTAGCTCACTTGGGAACAGAAGAAGAAATAAAAAAGTAAGACTCTTGCAAAATTAAAGTAGAGTTAATTTTCTTCTACATATGGTGGCCTTTCTGCTGCTATTGTGAATAATAATGTTTTATTAGAGCCTACACACAATTTTTCTTAGACTTTTTTTTGATTGGTTTCTGTCTTGTTTTTAAGACCCCTCAGCAAGAATCTTAACAAAAGCTGGACTTATGTATCAGAGGTTGAAATTTTGTGTATCTGCCATGAGGTGAAGAAGAAAAAAAGCAATGTTTCTGTAAATGATATTGCTATTTTTTTACTGTGTTACTATCACAAATTAGCTCAACAGATGTAAGTTTCCTTGAGAAATCACAGCTTTTTCAGATCAGTCATACTTGTATTAGCTGGAAAAGGTTAGCTGTTAGGACATGTTGCATTAAGAGGAAAACAACAAAATAATCTGCCTAATTCCTTTCTAAGTTGTTCTCTTGTCTAATTCAAGCTGTGGGTTGTCACTGTGGCCCTGTGAATTAGGAGGATATTGAAAGATGACTAAGGAAAGCTACCCTGTGGTCAGAAAGGCTAGAATTGCCGGGAGTGTCCAGAAAGTAAAGCCGGTATGCTGCAGGTTTTTTCTCTAAGCCTTATGCTACTGTACCACACTGGGAAACCTGAGACTTCTTGATATGAGGAGGCAGAAAGGAAAGGCTCTTATGTGCCTGGGAAGGCAGTGTGTGGTAGAAGTGGGGACCTGGCGAGAGCAGCTCTTTCTCCAAGGGCCTTGGCGCACATCAGCATGGCAATGAAAAATAGGCCTCAACACCATATGAGTGTCACACAGGATCTGCTTGGGTTTAAAGCAGAATGCCTAGCTGGGAAGGTGTCAAAAGAACCAATATGACTAGAAAAAAAGACCCTTCTGCCCATACAGGCAGCACCAGTTAAACATGACTAAGATGCATGTGACAAGTTTGCATGTGCCTTATTTTAAAATGACCTCCTTTATTGTACATTCCAGGGACTTTTTTGGAGTGTTGAGGGGAAAAAAAAAATAGGAGTGTTATATATGCTAAGGAACCTCATGCAGAAGACAGTGTATAGTAATTCAGTAATAAAAACCTGTGCCAATGCTGCTGACTGGGCAGGCTGTCATCCAGGAGGATAGGAAGCTAGTTGAGAGCAGCCGTAAAAATGGGAATCAATTGGTTAGGGAGGTGAGCAGAGCTAAGTAGTGTTAATGAACTTACGAGTCAATGTGTGTCTGTAATGTAAAAATAATGGGCATACCTAATGAAACGCAGATCTGCCTTGCCAAATGCTTTTCGCTCTGTATCTTTTACCTACCTACGTAGCTCTTCCAAATGATGCTGTAGTTCAGTGGCTACTGCTCTGTGCTGTCACGTGAAAGAATGCCTTAAGCTGTTAGCCTGAGTATGTCTCACTCTCAAGCTAACAGCACTGCTGATACAGACAACCCAGCCGCCCATGCGGGGAGAGAGGCATCTTCAAATCCCATGGCGGAAGCTGGAGAGAAATTTCTTACATGGTCATCTAGTGACTGGACAAATTGGGATGGCTTTAAACTTAAAGAGGGTAGATTTAGATTAGATACTAGGAAGAAATTCTTTGCTGCGCTGGTGATAAGGCCCTGAACAGACAAATTGTGGATGCCCCATCCCTGGAAGTATTCAAAACCAGGCTGGATGGGGTTTTAAGCAACCTGATCTAGTTGGTGTCCCTACCCATGGCAGGGTAGTTTGAACTAAATGATCTCTAAGGTCCCTTTCAACACAAACCATTTGATAGGAGAAATTGTCCTAGCAATATTTAATGGTTGCTTAGATATTATGGACTTAGATGAACATGCAGTATTTGTTAGAAGTATGAAGGCTTAGTAGAATGTTTCTGCTCAAACTCTATTTGAAGATTGATAGGATCCCCCTTCCTGAGAGACCAGGGTAAAGAAAGATGCTTGTAAAACTTCAGCAGGTTCTAAATTGCTGAAAGACTTGGTGTCTACATTTAGAAATTTAAAACTCATGCTTCTTCTGTGTCTTTAAGAAAAATGGCTTACTTTGAAGCTTTAATGTCTTTGGGTAATTCACTTTTTTGAAATCTCTGTGCGCAGCAAGGTGCATATCTGAACTTTATTGAAACATGGCATAGAGCTGACAATGTAAGCATCAATTTGATATTTTGTTAGCTGGCCTGGAATAGGAGCATATAACGGAGACAAATGATTGTTGAAAATGGTGATAGTTAAAACTATATGACACAAATTTAAGTTCAGTTTACCCCTTTTGACTCTTCAGCAGCATATATTCATGTAGCTTTTCTGGCATGTTAATGTTTTGAACGTTCTCTAGCAAAACTCACTTCTAATACATAAGCTGAGGTTGACGTGAAAGACACAATGTATTTAAAGTCTAACTGTTACAAAAGCGTTAGCAATGAGATATAGTGTGCTTGTTCCACTATGGATAGTGCTGCAGAGTGGTCAAAATCAGCTATATTGGCTGGTATTAAAAATATAACAGTATTTTCATATGCAAAAAAGCTATTAACGTTGAGCATGGATATATTATTTTTTAAGGGCTGTTCTGGCACTGAAGCAGAGCAAGACTAAAGTGGAAGACATCTTGCAGGGTAAAGTCTTTAATATGACATTTCATGGGATTGGACAGTTTAATAACCAAGTGCTATATGTGAAAATGTTGGAGGAAGACCAGAAAATGCTGAGCAGAATTGCAGGTAAGTACCAAATCTGACTCTACCACTTGTGATAACCAGTTTGTGGAGTCTGTTAGTTCTTGGCCCAAGTTGTTGTTCATGATTGTCGTAATCTGCCTTTCCTTTCATCTCCTCTTTTTCTTAATTGTTAAATATGAAGTCAGGAACTGGGTTAGCCCTGCATTAGCCCTAAAATAGGTTTTCTATATGTATTTGGGACAGATGAGATGCACAGACATTGAATATGTCAAGATCACACAGCAAGGCTGTCCTGGTCTACCCTGCATTCGGGATCTCACAGGCCTATGGTGTACATAGTCTTTAAAGTGACCCCTCAAAGCTGGGGCTCTGTTCATTCTAATAAACCGAAAGCTTAATAAGCGTTGGTCACTTCGGAGAATACAAGCACTTCTTTTAAGTTGGAATATGTGTGAAATCATGAGTACCTCTGAGACTGAAGATGACAAAAAGCAGTATTTGTCTGCATATGCACGTGTAGCACCAGCAAATGTGTTTTGCTTCCACTGTAAAACATGAAACAGAAGAGTAAGAGTTGCTTGTCCTCTGCTCTGACTTCTCAAAGCACTGATGGGTTTGTGGAGATGTTCCAGGTCTTTGACCTGCTTATCTGCATCTGAGTACAGTTTCAGAAGGGTGCTCTCTTCCTCTCCACCCCGTTCTGCTTTTAGCAGCTGCTTTAGCCTGCAATGCAGAACCTAATCTGTGTCCTGGGCTTCCACTCCAACAGAACAGAAATAATCAATATACATTACTTTTCCTTGCTGTTTTCATACTAAGCAAAAAGGAAGTATACTTCAACTAATGCTTCTCAAAAAGGCATGCAACACAAAGACACTATGTAATCTTCAAATGACTTCTTAGAACAGTCTGTTTTCTTTCTGTTGATGCTGCTTCCCACCTCCTCCAGTTCTCAGCTTTGATGTAATAATTCTGCTCTCTTATCCTCCTATTTATTTTCCCTCTTAAGTAGTCAGTGTTGCAACTAGACAGAGGATGTCTCTTACGAACAGCTTCTTTCCCTCAGCTAAATAAAATCAGCCACTTCACTATCCATTACCTCTTGCTTGACTCTGGCCTTCACTTTTATTGTTCCATCCATTCCAAAGATAATTTTAACTCAAGATAGCTGTGCTTTTGTTGAAAGTACTCTGATGTTGTCCCTACTTACTAGAGCTAGAGCCTCAACAAACTTACCTATGCACAAATTGCTGCTTCTAAAGTCTTTAGCAGGAAATAAGCTAGACTGGAAGATAATAAAATTAGAAGGCAGATGATGCAATTTCCTATAAGATCATGTTTGTTATATGCATGTCCATAACATATATATAATTCAGTGCCATTGAAAGAAGGGCCTTATCTGCCTGTTTTGAGAGCCCTACCTTGGCTTTCTCTTTACTCCTGAAAGATGTAGAAGTGAATACCTTGTTTCTCTTGCCTGAATACTGCTAAATTTTTCTCATTGTTTTGCTTAACTGAAAATTTTGTTCCCAATGAATCATAGCATACAAGGTCAACCTCTACCATGCTATTTTATCACCAGCAGAAATGTTTAATTTTGGTTCTGCAGAATGTATGATATAATGCTCTTTTAAAATATGATCTTGGAGCTGCATATGCATTAAAAGCCATCACAATAGTTGGTGGCAGATCCTTCCATGTTCTCTGCCTGGATAACATGCATCTTCAGGGTTCTGGAAACCCGATGTCTAGCTTCTGATCTGAGCCCCTTTCCTATTCAGATAGTGGAGAAAAATTTTGATTGAAAACCCCAGGAATATTCTGTCACTATTTGTGTTTTCAATGCAACATGATTGTTCACTGCCTGAAATAATTCCCTGACTGGGAGACAAGCTGCCAGTTTTCAAGCTGTTAACTCTGTTACCAATGATTTTGCTATTCAGAGAGATGTAACTTCCAGTGTTTTTCTATTCTGCATAACTTCTGACCATTTCTAGAACTTAATGAGTCTGGGGATTATGCAAATATGTATCAAAGTCTATCCTTACGATGATATCTCTACAGAAATAGCTTTTTTGGTTTGGGTTTTTTGTCTCCTCTTCTTTCCTTCAACATAGCAATTGAATTAATTATTATACAATGAATAGGGATTTTTTTTTTCTTGCCTTTTAGTCAATATTTTAGTCAATAATTTTGGTTGCTCGTGAGGTAGGTGTGGATTTCAAATGCTGCCTTTTCAAGCAGCATGGTCAGCCAATGACTTGACAGGCAAAGATCAAGCTACACCTGCTACCTCATCATGCCCTTATTGAATTGTCAACAAGTTTAAGAGTTCTGCCTGCTCTCATGAGGTTTTGGAACCTCTGAATTGTTCCTGACATTTTAAAATATAAAAATAGGTGACTGCCTCTTCATTTGTTTTTGTTCCTACACCATGAACTTTAGTTTTGAAGTGGGGAGTTAACCTGTCTCTTGATCAGTTAACTACAATTAGTTGGTAAATACTGAGCATTAGTGTGTTTTTCTTGCTGCTAGTGACCTCATTTGCTTTGAAGAGATACTGCTTAAGATGTCTTGGAATTTTCTTATGATATTTATCAAATGAGCCAGAGAAGACAGTGTCTGGAAAATTGAGTGCCATCCTGGCATGGGAGGACACCATCTATGAACCTTGTTCCTAAACTGACTTCTTGAAAATTGTTGCTAGCCTTGACCTTTCTTCCACCATCAGCCTTTCTGATGAAAATCTGCTCATGGCAGTAAGACCTTCACCTTCCAGTAATAAGTTCTTCCTCCTGTTTGGCGGGATTGACGCTGGGTGGTAAGCAAGAGGAGATCCTACTTTCAGGTTTTCTCTTTTAGGTTAAGGTCTAGCTTGCTTCTTTTTATCCACCTAGAGAATGTTATTTGCCTGAGTGATGTGTGGCAAAGGTTTTTTTTTGGTGTGTTCCTTTTTTTTTTTTTTTTTTTTCTGGAAGGAGCCTAGACAATTTGCTGCTGTGTTTTATTCCCTGGGGCTTGCTGTGCTTTGACCTACTAGCACAGGAACAAGACTTAATCATATGCAGAAATTCTTCAAGTTAATGTGCTCTATTTGACAAAGTACCAGAGGCACTTTAGGGGTTGTTGGGTACCTAACCATGATCATCTAGGGTCACTTTTAGATGTCTTAAAGTATCTGCAGCATTCACGCTGGACCTACAGCCAGACTGTACCCTCCTGCAGCAGCAGCTGGAGGCCAGGTGGGCATCCTGTAGGGCATCTAAAAGGGTATTAGATGCTTGGTCAGACAACTGGATCCTTGTTTTTGTGTTTTCCAGATGGAAAATTTATAAAGCAGTTGCCTTGGCAAAGTGACCATACAGTCCCAGCTGCTGTTCCTTTATGAATACTCTGAGAAGAAACATTTTAAAGTATTAATTAGCTAAACTCTAAGCCAGAGACTTGGCCTTGATATAAATGCATATGACAAACTTGTAAACATACAAGTAGCTAAGCTTCCTGATAGGTTGAAAAATCAAATGTAAATAGGGTGATTTCAAACAAGGCACTCATCACATATGCAATATGCTAATTTTTACACAATTAAGAGTGAAAGAGATAGGTGTCTGTGTGGGGAGTCTGGCAGGAAGAGCCACAAATGTTGCAGGTTTCCTTTTTAAAATGTTGATTTTTTTTTTCACTCCACTCTTTTATCCCCTTTATATACAACCAAGGGATAAAGACCTGTGGCAATAAGAAAAATTGCTGAAGGGTACTCCAGCCTTAGACAAGGCTTTCAGTGTAACTTTGGAATTATTTCTTGCTGCTTAAGCACAGCTGTTGAACAAGACATCACCTTCTACATTTGCCAGACTTGCAAAGGTCTGCCTCATGCAAGCTCTGCCATGCTATTCTTGACTCTGAGTCCCCCAATTCCAGGTTTGTGAAAACCAAGGCTAGTGCAACTTGTCTTGACTTGTCATTACAATCCTTATCTGAAAGGTCTTGAAGAATACAAATCCTGGAGTTACTCAGGCACTTCTGTTTTATTCATGCAGAATAAATGCTTACTGTTCTATAGTTATGTGACTGAAGTTTTTAAGCCAATACTATCATAAACAGTTTTTATCACATTATCTGGAGAAGGAGTACTATGTTTGTGTGATGTTCCTTCCTGAATTGCTCTAGGTGCTGTGGAGTTGTAGTAGTTTGGAGAATCTAGCAACTTTTTTGCTGAAAGCACTCTGCTTCTCACATTGCTCTTTGCAATAATTGGGTAGAATCTGTTCTGTCATGGGCCCCAGCTGTGTCCACTGGTGGTTGCATCTTGTTGCTGGCACGGCTGTCATGTGCATATGCTTTCCTGAACTCAGCA
This sequence comes from Cephalopterus ornatus, assembly GCA_013396775.1. Taxonomy (NCBI): domain Eukaryota; kingdom Metazoa; phylum Chordata; class Aves; order Passeriformes; family Cotingidae; genus Cephalopterus; species Cephalopterus ornatus. The sequence continues at coordinate 32,122 of VZRE01011772.1, forward strand.
TTGTGATAGGAGATCTGTGAATTGGGAAGGAATTGTGTTGCAAACACAGAAGTTTGGATCTAGTATCAGGTTTGCAACATATGTCTGTATTTCATGCACAACTTGAGTTTTGTGTATTTTCTGTTTGTCTGTTGCCTATGATAGTATAACTGGTTACCTGATACATTTTAACTGTGTCTTGCTCAAGAAGGGTCTAGTGGCTTTTTGTCTAACCTCCCTGTAAATATTTTTTCCCTACCTCCCAAATGTTATTCATTTATTTCTTTTTACTAGAAGCTGTTCAAGAATGCTTTACTGAAATGAATCTCTACATTTTGGGGAGTAAGGACTTCAAACCACATCTTACTTTCCTGAAGCTCTCCAAAGCATCAAGGTTGAGAAGAAGGGTAAGCAACTGGGTTGAAAAACATTTTTTCTGGGATCTGTTATAGTGATTATTTTCCTTCTAATGATGTTCTTGGGACCTCTATACTTAGGCAATAATCATTATAACCAGAGAACAATATAACTTCTCTTATTTAACAAAGGTTGTATATAGACTGGTCAACATAGTTGTATTTGTTCATATCCAACTGGGAGAAATGAGGTCTCTTGCTCATATTGTGTATGGCTCTCTTGTAGAGTACAGAGTGCTTTCCTTCTGCTGTGGCTGGTCAAATTTGCACAAAACCCACATCAAGCTGTTTCTATAGGGCTGGATGGCTTCTGAGCAATGTTTGGCTTCTGAGTAATATTTATCTTAGAACAAGATTAATGTCATGTTGGAAGTCAGGCTTGTGCCTTGATTTATCTTAGAAATGTGTGATGTGCTTTTCTAACCTTTACTGCAGCATTGTATGGCATTTATCACAAACAATTAAAGTAAACAACAACTCTGATTAGATTGCTCATTTCCCAGTGGAATACTGTCCTGCTTGTTTCCAGGAATAGTACTTAAATTTATGAGGTCAATATATCACAAACCTGAAACACTAGAGGACCATGCAGAAAGAAAACAAAAAAATGCTTTAATAGCTGAAGAAAATGACCTTATATTTGTCCACTTGAAGCACTTCATGTTGACTTGATATTTGCCTTTTTTATACATGATACAATCAAAGTTGCATAGGACTGATAGTTCTCTGCTGGAAGCTTTTTGTTTTATACTGCCTTTAGGGATTTTCATGGGCACAAGCATTGCCAATGTCTAATAAAAAAAAACTATACAGTAGGCATGTAGGAATTACTGTTGACGTTTTGTCCAGAGTATTTTTGCGCTTTTCACTACAAAGTTTTTTTCAAAAATTCTACTTTCTTGCATGCTCTTCTTTTTTTATCTCTAGCCCTAAATATAGCTTATTCCTCCATAGCATTATTCATGTATACCATCTCCTTGCACACACATATATATTTATATATAAATATGCAAGTATATAGATCTTTGAATTGTTGCCTAAAAGACTATGGAGAAAAAAACTCTAGGCCAATTTAGTGTAGGAGATAAGATAAAGAGAGCAGGTCCTTTAATGAGTCCTTAGGCCTAGAGGAATGCATACCACACTCGCCCCCCAGACAGTGGTTCTGTGATTTTATAATAAGGTCCATCCAATCCCAGACTTGTCCACCCCTGGTTCTGCCCCGTTCTGCCTCCTGACATGCCCCTTTGGGAATTGGGTTTGGGGACGTTTGGGACCCCTTCTTCCTCATCTTTATCTTCTTCACAGCATGTACAGTCCTTGGAGTTCCTCCAAAGTTCTGGGCTTGAAGGTCACTGTGCCTGTGTGATATGTCGTGGCCCAGGCCGTAAGGTGTTTTTCTACAATTCTACCTTGAAAAGAAGACTAAATATGCTAACGGAATTTTAGAGGGATTGATATGAAATGGAGTAACAGAGTTGGGTATGTGTAAACATTATGCTACAGGGTAAGGGATATAATACAGCTACATTAAAACCTACGTTCACTACACATCTGCTTCTAAAATCAACAAAAACTTAAAAATCAAAAAGCTCTGAGGCATCAGAATGTTGCAGTATCGACTGAGTGGTGAGTCCAGAAGTGGACACAGTACTCCTGTTGTGGCCTCACCAGTGCTGAGCAGAGGAGAAGTATCATCGCCCCCACTCTGCTGGCAACACACTTCCTAATGCAGCCTTTGCTCACATTTCTGGCTCATGGTCAACCTGGTGTCCACCAGGACCCCTGGGTCTTTTTCTGCCAAACTGCTTCACAGTCTGCCCTCAGCCTCTACTGGTGTCTTAGTTTGTTCCTCCCTAATGGCTGAATTTTGTGCTACTTATTTCACCCCGTGATGTTCCTGTCCTTCTGTTTCTTCAGCATGTTGAGATACCTCTGGATGGTAGCATGACCTCTGGTGAATCAGCCACTCCTCCCAGTTTTGTTATCAGTGAAGTTGCTGAGTGTGCATTCTGCTCCAGTATCTAGACCATTAATGAAGATGCTAAACAGTACTGGACATAGTATTGGTCCCTTGGGTACACCTCTAGTTACCAGCCTCCAATTAGATTTCACACCACCAATCACTACCTCCTGCTGTTCAGCCAGTTTTCAATCCACCTCACTGTTCAGCCAGCCAATAATTCATCAGCCTTCTCTATGAAGATCTCACAGGAAACAGTGTCAAAAACCTTCCTGAAATCCAGGTAGACAATATTCATTGCTCTTCCCTTGTCTACCAAATGTTAACTCATTTTGCCCAAATTCATTTTCACCTTAAAACCTTTGCTCCTAAAATACTATTCAATGCACCAGGGCTGTGAAACTGGAGTGGTGCTGTATGTTGTTAGTTATTAGGGTCATGTGGACTCTGTATGTCCATGTAGAAATCTCCCTGAGGTTAGTAAGGCTCAACCCTAGACATAGGATATAGCTTCAAAGATCAAACTGGAAGATTAGTGTGTATGTATTCTGAGATATGGCACATATATTGATATGTAAGTTGACACTGTCAACTTCTTTCTTTCAAGATCTAAATATGATGGGGATAAAAAGGAGGAAAACTGACTACTTCTATAGTACCCTATTCCTAAATGCTGCGAGAGAGAAATCAGCCTTCCTAAACACTAGAAGATGCCAAAGTATGAATAAGACAAAATATCACTTTAGTTATTATGATGCCATCTACTGGCTGTAATTACTTTCTTTGTACCATAAATAACTCTTTCCTTGTAAGGTGCTGTTCAAGTATTTCATGCAACTTAAGTACTTTTTATATGAAGCTTGAGAGAATTACTAAAGCAATTTGTACTTTACATCTCAAAAATATTTTGTTAGTGAGACAGGTATGTGATGATACTGATGGTGTAGCTGCAGACCTTGTTCTCATTTGTGTGGAAGGAGGAGCCAGTTCTCTTTAAAACAACTGCTACCACTGCTGACTTTCATCTTGGGAAACTGTGCATCTTTGACTTTAGTTGTGTGTCTAAATATCCCAAGAGGCTGGAAAGAGCTTGGTTTGTGTGCTTTTTATCTTGAATAGCTACCAAAGGAGCAGTATGTGCTCTTTGAAGATCAGGTTCAAAACGTGTAGCGTGCCCCTAGCACAAACATAAAATATGGGCTCTTCAGGTTTTTTAACCTCTGTTTCCAGTGAGCCAAAAGGGAAAACAGTTCACCTCTTAAGAGAATCCACTTCAGTATCTGTATGAAGAGCCTTCTCCAGTGTGGGCTGTTAGCCTCTAGTGCTGGGCACTGCCTGTGCTCATCTATGCCAGAGCGAAGCTGTGGATCAAGGGCTGCTGTGCTAAAGTTGAAAATATTTGTTCCTTCTCTTTTATGTGGCTTCAAGTAGATTCACTTGGTGCAGGTCTGCAAATAGCTGTGGTCTCCCCTGAGTGATGAGAGACCGGCAATCCTGCAGAGTCACACACTTGTATTAAAATATTTGGAGATTTTTAATGGAAGGGCAGTCCTAATCCTGCCCTCTTCTGGCTACTTGATAAGTTATCTTTAATTATGTGACCTTACTCAAGTTTCCATTATTGTCCCGAATTACCCAGAAAACAGCCCATGCGCACTGTATCTCTGCATTTCAGCAGAATTTGAACCTGGTAACATTAAGGTGACACACAGCTCCTGGCTCCTGGGCAGCCTGGCTCTGGCTGAGCCAGTATCTCTGGGGCACAGAAAAAGGTGTGCTGTTCGTTTAATTAAACTTTCAAGTGTTTTAGTCACCTGGGGCAGCAGTGCCTAATGGCTTGATGTGTTTGACTGTGAAGCTGTTTATGTCTGCTTCTGTCCAGGTGACACTGGCTGTTCTGGCTAGCCTGCTGCACTCCTCATGCTGTGAACCATACATATCCACCTGCTAAAAATGCTGTCATTATGAGGAAGAAAGCTTGTAAAGAAACTTTTTTTTTTTTTTGGCATTTGGAAGCAGGGCTGAGCAAACTGATTGAGACTTCTTCGAGGCAATGTGCTGCCAGTAGCTCCTTGGAGCCTTGTTAGCTCTCATACTCATTAGGTTAAGAGAAGGTGGAGACTATTCCTGTTGCTTAATGATTCATCTGTCCTTCGCTTCATCTCCATGTGTGCCCCTGGCCCATGTGGTTCGCTATAGGCTAAATGCTTTGTGGGAGTCCCTTAAGTAAATTGACAGCCTCTTGCTGTCTGAATTAAAGCTACAGGAACCACGAAATTGTTGGATGCTTGCCCATCCCTGGTGATGGGGGAGCTAGTGCTGCTGAGCCCAAACTTGTTGAGGGGGGAACCACAAAGAAACTACTGTGATGAAGGACTTGATTTTTTTTTTCTTTTATTCTTGACAGTCATACACTACAATGATTTCTGAACATGTGCTTTGATTATGGCAATAGAAGTCACTTTTCTTAGTCTGAAAATAGCACATCAACATCTCAAAACACACCCATAGGAGTATACACTTTGATTTATATGTCACGACTGTTGTAACATTTGGCCATTGGGATAATGACAGGGCTTGGTAGCTACCTAAGAGCTTCTGTGGTTTTCTCTTTCTCTTCTGGTTTGATGTGAGCTTGCTTTCACAGTAAGTCACTGAGTTAAATTTCTTTTGAATACTACTTTGCTCATAAGGAAGAAGGTGTATGAGCTCTATTTCTCACCTGTCTCTAGCACACTAATTGCTGTTCTGGGATGCATCACCAAGGAGAAGGTTAAACTTTTCAGTCTGTAAAGATATCAGTGGGATGAAACTGAGCGAAGTAAATTCTAGGGCAAGATAAAGGCAATTCAGGAGAATTGGATGTGGATGTGGTGACTGTCAAATTGCTTGAAATATCTAAAATTAGGTGGATGCATTTAAATAACAGGGAGTTAAATTGGTTTTGTATCCTTGATATGTTTGTTTTTGGGTTTTTTTTTTTCCTTGCAGAGGGTGGGGTAGGTGAAGGATTCAGCAAAAGCCAAACTTCCTATAACTTGAATGGTTCATTTTTCTCAGTATTAATTTAATGCTACACATGAAGTTGATATTGTTATCCTAATCAGCAGTGGGGTGCAGGGGTGGCATTTTCCTTGCTAAGTTTCATTAAGATAATACTTGACACATTTTTCTAAAGTGTATATGTATTCGTGCACGTATAATATACATATGTCTTGTTACTCTTTCAATATTCAGGGCTTCAGAAAAATTTGTTTGGATCTGTATAAAGAATATGAAGACAGTTACTTTGGCACAGAAGTCTTCAGTCGAATTGATCTCTGTGCCATGCGTAAGAAGAAGCAGGAATCTGGTTACTACTATTGTGAATGTTCAATTAATGTGAGTTCCAGTGGTACAGAAGAAAGTAAAGAACAAGAAATGCTGATAGAAGATGTGGGAGAAACAACCAGTGAAGACCTTCCAAATAGTGTAGCAAAGGCTGAAATAGGAGCAACTGCTGCAAGCTGTAAGCTTGCCTCAACAGTAGTAGTTGATGATAAACCATCTGAAATTATTGCTGAGGCCTCAACTGCAATTAAAGAAAAAGAAATCAATGAGGTAAAGGGAGAGCCTGGAGCTACAGATGGGACTTTTCTTACAGCTGGAGAGATCTGCTCAAAGTCGGTAGTTGGTCTGTTGCCAGCAAGTTCAGATGTGTTGAAAAGCATGGAAATGGAACAAGAAAAAGCAAAGATAACAGATGGTAGCTTGCATAAAACTGAAGCAACGGAATATGCACCTGATCAGCCAACAAGTTTGGGATAAAGCTGTTGCAGTCCTTGGTGAACCAAACCCAAGCTTGGTGATGGTGGAGAAGGCAGGCAACCACATTGGGGCTGAGCTGCACTGGGCTAAGGTCAGGGAGGTGGGCACAGTGAATTAATTTTTGGAAGAAAACAGCCTTTTTAGGAGACTGACAGAACAAAATAGAGCAAAATCTGAGGGAAACATCCCTGAATATTGTAATGGTGAAATGCCTAGCTCTAAACCTACACCCCTAGTGTGTGTGAGCATATGTACTATAAAGGCAAGTGAGCCCTGGTTTTACAGGATCCAACCCTTCAGTAGTCATTGATCTGAAAGCTGCTGCCAGACACCTCTGGTGCCCAAAAGCACACTGCTACCTTGGCTGAATTTCTATCTGTGTTGCTTCACCCCTTGCCCTGAGCCTGCAGCTTCAATTTTGCTCCTTCCTTTGCCTGTTTTTCGTCTCTGAGTACTGCCTAGATACACCTTTTCTTGCTTAATCCCTACAGTTGTTTTGACTTGTGACTCCAAACCATGATTACAACACCATCCTTCACTGCATGTCTGTAACTGGTAGATGATTTTAGTTGTTGACACATCTTTGTCGAGCACATGCTTTCCTTTGTCTTTAGTAGCTACTTAAAGAGAAAATTATTTTGCCTGTCTTATGGGATGAGTATTTTTGGAAGAAAATTATGTATAACACTGAATACTTCTCTTTATGGATTTCTTCCTCTCCTTTTCTTTATCTAATGTTTTGTTTTTGTAAAATGCCTTGAGGAGGACGCAAGGGAAAAAGAGCGTTTTTCTAAACTGAAGTTTTGGCTGGGGCTGAGGTTTCCTGGCTTTGCCCCGTGGCTGAGGCCCGAGCCGAGCTGTCCCCCCCGGCCTCGCTTTCCTCCTCGCACGGGGGTGATGTTCCTGGCGGAGCCTCGCGGCAGCGACACCAGTAGATGGCACCGCTGGAGAGCCAGCTGCGGTGGGAAGGGACCAGCCGACTCCAGTCCCTGCGCTCGCAGCAGCCTCGGGCATCCTCAGAGAGGGCAGAAGGGAGCCAGCCGGGCACTTGGAAAATGTCTTTCTTCCCTTTTCTACTCTAATTGCATGTTGAAAAGGGATGTTTAGTATCTTAAAAGCTCCTTTTTTTTTTTTTCCCTTTTAAAAATGTGTGCAGGTCAAAAAAAAAAAAATTAGGTGATAGCTCTCCCTCCACATGCACAAAAACAGTAGCAGCATCAAGCATACAGCGTTTTGCTTCCCTATAAGGTGTGTGAGAATACACCTGTAGGCACAACGGCACTCTGCTAAATTAATATCAGTTAACAAGTTCTAAACATTGTTAACAAGCTCTAAAACTTGTTGCCAGACTTGGAAAAAAACCCGAAGCTCAGTATTTGTGCCCTTTTCACAGGGTGGGGAGTGAACAAGCCTCCCCAGCCAGTCACTGTGTAGAAGGAAAGAGAAGGTCCTGCATTTAATGAACCTGCTTTGTACTCCCCCTGGGGTCTACATCAGATCCCTTGTGCTGCAGAGCTTGGCAGAGCATTTATTTTTGTGTCCCTGCACTGAAGGCTGTGGACTTTCAAAAGGCTGTCCCCGAATGGTCTTCTAAATGCAAATTCCAGCATGGCTATTCCCAGCTTCTCTGGGGTCTTCAAAATGCAGCTACATTGCTCAGTGTTTGAGGAAGACTTCAAGGTTAATTTGGGCGAGTAGTTAAAAGTGAAACCTCATAGAGCATCTCTGCATTAGTGCATTCTGGGTGGGTTTTGTGTGTGTGTGTTTTTTTTTTTTTTGTTTTGTTTTTTTTTTCCCCAGAAAAGTTTGCTTTAAATATACACTGAGGAAAGATTGTTTCTTAATTATTTTCCTTTTTTTTTAACTTCAGAAAAGGAGTAGCAGTGTTATTCATCATAGGAACTGAAGTGGATTCAATGGCCTAGGACCAAATACACACTTTACAACATGCTATATTTCTTCTTACTGAAAAATGTTAATTATCTTTTTATAGACAGATGGCACTGGAGTGTAGCAAATGCATGGTAAACCTGAGCTCATAAACATTTGGAGTTTTAATGTGTACAGGTTCCAGTTAAGTTTAACTCTGTTTTGGGGTTATCGTTATGATAGTAGAATAAGTAATTTCACTTATCTTGGAAATATAGTTTACTTGTTTTGGTACATTAAGTTAGAATAAATACTTAAATTGTATCATCGTGATCAATCTTGACAGTTTAGAATAGCACTTAAAGCCATATATCTACCAAGTTCACCTCTTTAGTCTGTAATGACAAGTCAAAATAAGCTTCTATAATGCTGTTCAAATCATAACAGTATGTTTTCAGCTTTGTGATGGAGAATATAAAATAAGTCCTAGATTTTGTGGTGCTCTGCTTTAGCAAAGGGGATCCATGTTTCTGTTCCCTGGTATACTTTATTTAAATAAATTGAAATATATTTCATTATTAGACACTTAGGAGGTAAGGCAGGTGGGAGACAATTTCTGAAATGAATATGTCTTTATAGTGCTGAAGCAGATTAATTGTCCTTCTTTATGACTACTGTGGGAAAATTACAATGTGAAATTTAGGTCTAGAAGGGAGTTTGATTCACTCTTTATGATCCCTGCATTTACTGTTCTCTTTCTATGATTTTTTTTCTCTTTATGGTCTCTAACTTGCCTATTTTTTCCCTTTGAGTAATTTTCTTTATAAGCACTAAGAGTTTATGTAGAAGATAAATGCAATCTCCTAATTTCTTCTAATTGAGTTTAGCTGAATGTAACTTGAGTTACTGAAATGATGGTACAACACTGGAGTTGTAGAGAACTTGCAATAAATATTACCCACTACGTGTGACTTTTTCTCTTTGGGAAAGTACTAAATGATGAATTGCACTGCAATGATGAGTATTTTCCAAGTAAGTTGAGAGGAGGCTTTGACAACCGCGTCTCCCTGTGTCTTGGCTGGTTGTAATTGGATATTTGTTAAACTAGCTATTCTAATAAACAGGATGCAAAAGCCAGAGGAAGAAGTGTTCTGCAAATACCTCATCCTGAATACTGTTACTGGTTGCTATTAGGCACTTTCTGTACGTTATATATCTTGCAGGTTAGATGCAATTGAACAACAGATTTACAGCTGAGGTTAAAATAAATGAAGATTATAGTTAGTCCAGCTGCCTTTCCATTCCTGTAGTCTTGTACATAGACAGAAGAAAGCAGAGACACCTCCTTCTTTACTATACTTCATGTCAGGAAGATGCCAGCCTCTTCTGTTGTCACAGCAGAGCCATCAGAAAGGTGGTAGCTTCAAGTTGGAGCCCTGCAATCATCCTCCTTCAGGTATATTAAATAAATACTTGCAGGACATTTTAGGAATGAATACCAATTTGATCTTCTCAAAGCATTTTATTTCCATGTGTGTATTCTGCTTAACTCTGTGTGTCGTTGGCCACAGCTTCTATGGTATGGTGTTTACCATGGTATTACCAAGGCAGAAGTCGTACAGTGTCTCTTTGCATGCAGGTGGATGGGAATAATCCCTCTGTTTGAAACACTTGCCAAAAAAAAAATATAAAAAAATCTTAAATCCTCTACTTGGCAAGAAAACTTGAAGCAGATTTTTGCACTGGCCCACAGTCTTGTATTGTCACCGTGACCCCCAGCTGAAGGGCTGCAATTGCTTTGCCAGGAGACATGCTTGCCTATGGCACTCTGGAGTGCTACTGGGGTGGATCAGACAAAAACTGTGGATTTTTTTTCTCTGTTGGGAAATCTTCTGTTTCTTTCTCATCATATTGTATTGAAACTAAAAGTAGATGCAGGAATCAAGGACAAGTTTGACAAGTGTTCCTGCTGGAAAAAAAAAAAAAAAAAAAAACTTGTCTCCAAATTTTGGTAAATATTCTCTTTGTGGAAGAGTCTATTCAGAGTTAGAATCAGGACACATATGGGGGCCCATGAATCCTAAGCAATGTAATTGTATTGTACAGTTTCCTTCTCAAAAGGGACTCCTAGATGGGCTTAAATCCAGGCACTGTGTAGGCTTAACACCTCTGAAGCTGGCTTCTGACCATGGATTTTTTTCACTGACCTGTGCAGCAGATACATGAAGGAAGTCTCATAAAGAGAGTCTAGAAAGCTGGTGTATTAAGTCAGAGAATACTTTTCAAGCTCATGAGAGAGAAATTAATTGCTTTCTTAAAAGAAAAAGAATTTAGGCATTGAATGTCCAGCCAGGGCTTTTTCTTTTCCATCGTGTAGATTGACTTTTAATCTTAAAATTAGGAAACTGCTTTTTAAGATCAGTTGAAAAGATTGGCAATTGCTTTCAGAAATGTTATTTAAAATTATTTTTATTCAAGTTGCAAGATGTGGGATGTCAGTGCTTGGATGAGAGGTGGGACAGCAAATCTTATTTTTAAACTGGACATACCACTTCTGTAATTTTGTTTTCAAAATGAAGATAAATCCCAGCAAATTGCTGCCTGGCTGTTTGCTAGCCTTTGAACCTTCAATTTTTTAAGGGAAAGAGAAATGAGCATCTGTATGTGATAGTTGTTTCTTTGAAAATCCAACATTTATTAACTGCTGGTAGGTGCCTGGTTCAGCTTTTATACAGTACAACAAGAAAAAAGTAAGATAAAGAATACGTAAAGAAATGTAAAGAATAAGCACAAAATAGTGACACGTTTTTCAAGTAAATGTGTCAGGGAGAGGCGATTATACTGAGTTTCTAACTTGTAAAGTTTATGGGAAGCTTGACTTGTCTCTTTCTGAGCCAAAGAAGTTGCTGAACTCTGCTTGTCAGAAGTGAACTGGAGTCACAGAACTACAGAATCAATTGGGCTGGAAAAGACCTCTGAGAGCGAGTCCAACCTATGACCAAACACCACCTTGTCAACTAGACTATGGTCCTGAGTGCCATGTCCAGTCTCTTCTTAAACACCTTATAAAAGTCAAAGACCTGTTGAGGATTTGTGGGGTTTTTTTGCAATAAATGCTGTTTGGGTAGAGGGCTAAACTTAGGATGCTCTGTGGTTCATAAGTATTTTTCAGAATTAAATTGATTTGAGGTTAAATCCTGCTCAGACTGCAGCTGAGGCAGTGCCACGGGTGAAACCAAAGTCTTAGCTGATGTTATTGAGATGAAATCAAAAACCCAACTTTCTGCATGTGTAAGGCTGTTATTGACAATGGCTGGGAATTCTATTTAATGAAATAAATTTAATTGAGAAATGTAGATATTCTTTTGAACAATCAGATATTTTTTAATGCACTTCAAATAATAATAAAATAACTCCAAATACAGTATCTTGGTCTGAGCGTGCTGCTTCACAGAATAATTCTTTTATCTGTATAAAATCTATGGACTTGATTCTTGAGTCTTATCCCAGGGGGTGCTATCTCCTTGTGTTTGGTGATCTGTGGGAAATGTAGTCTGAGCAGGGGCCTTTGCCAGAAAACAGGGAGCATGAAGGGGCTTCAGGAGACTCTGCAGCTCTACTAGCAACAAAGTTTTCTTCTCTCAGCTTTAAATTTGTGGAAAAGACATTTTCACTCTTGACTGACTTCACTAAAACCCCCTAAACAGTTTCTGAGTCTGATATTGAAATGACCCTATCTGCTAATTTCACACATAAAGTGCCCGGAAATGATTATTTGTAGAAATAATCCAGTTATTTTTAAACAAATAAAATATAATTGAAATAAACTGATATTGAAGCAGTATAATTTCAGCTTTTATAATAATTGAAACCCTTTAGGTACTGTTATGAAACACTTTACAAAGTAGATTTGAGTTATAAACAAATACATTTATTTATATTTCAGGTTTGGGAATATTATCAATGAAAACTCATCACATCTTGAGCTTGGCTTAAATTTATATTTTTAAGATGTGTTTCAGGGAATTCTAGCTTTTGCTGGCACCAGAAAAACTTTAAATGCACAAGAAGTGAGGTAAAAATACAATTCCAAGATCTTAAGCTTTGACAAAAAAGTGTTCATCTCCTAAGAGATGGACACCCTTGTGGTAGTATGTGTTTTATTTTTTTACTTTCCTTTCCATGTCTTAGTATTCACTGAAGGCAAGAGCCAAGTATCTATTCCTTGGTATATCTGCACATTTTATCTCTCGACTTGCCCCATTCACCACCCCCACTCCTGTGCTGCCATCCATCTTGGCGGCTGCAGGACTTGCAGTGATGCCGTTCTGGTTTTAAAGAGTAGGGAGAACTATTGCTTTTGTGCATTGAAACCAGGTGCTAGTACAGGTGAAGGTGGTGCCTAAAATCAGGTTTCCCTAACCCCTTCGTTACCTGGAGAAACTGTTAAATCTGCCTCTCAAAAATTAAAGTACATTTCCTTTTCCCAGTGTCAGGAGCACACTGTTGAGGAATCTGCAAAGTTGATTCATTGCCCCATTGCTAGACCTTCTTTTGACAAAATTTTTCCCATTGCTGTGTATTTTCTATGCCACTCTTATTCTTCCTCCAATCCAATTATCCAGTTTGGCATGGGATCCTACATTTCTACCTCTTCCTTTGATTTTTCTGTCTGCATTTCCTAGCTGGAAACTTTTGCTCAGCCTGTTGCTGTGGGACAGGATGCCCAGCATCGCCCCTTTGAGCTGGTAAAGGCTCTGGGCTAGCTCGCTTTAGCAGCCTGTCAGTCTGCTGTTTGTAGGGCCATTTTGCTCTGGTTTGCAGTCTCTGTTGCAATGGGGGCACTGAGCCATCACAAAGTCTCTGAGCAGCTGTAATCCTACTCAGAATAACTGAGCAAGTGTATCACTGACTTACTGCAGCTGGAAAGTGGGGTCAGCACAAAATGGGATTGCAGCAAATGTACCGGCAAGCATACATCAGGGCCTTGTAGAGCAGCACTTAAACAAGCAGCATCCACAAAGGAAGGTGTAAGATAAGACAGAAAGGCCATAGGTTCTCCCTCTAGTCTTCAATTTACTCAGATGACACAGAGAAGCAGCAGCAAATGGCGGGATTTGGTGTCAGGGGCTGTCCTGTCTCAGGCTGGCTCCAACCTTGGAGCAAATGTAAACATATCAGCCAGTATCAATGTGTGTAATGGGTGTGGAGAATGGGGACAGAGCGGGAGCAGCAGGAAATGTTTTACAAGAGCATGTAGTGATAGGACAAGGGCCAATGGCTTTAAACTGAACGAGAGCAGGTTTAGATTAGCTATTAGGAAGAAATTCTTTACTGTGAGGTAGTGCAACACTGGAATGGGTTGCCCAGAGAAGTTGCCTATGCCCCATCCCTGGAAGCGTCCAATGCCATGATGGATGCGGTTCTGGCCAACCTGATCTAGTGGAAGGTGACCCTGCCTGTGGCAGGGGAATGAAACTAGATGACCTTGAAAGTCCCTTCCTTAAACTTAAACCATTTAACCCTTTAACTCAAACCATTCTATGAAATGGTACTTCCATGCTCCTGTTCCTGAGGGTGCTGGGCTCCTCTGCAGGGTGAGATGAGTCATGCTAAGGTTGCTGATGCTACCAGTGTCCTGTTCCTCACTCATTAAGGGACAGTCTCTGTACTGCAGCCCGAAGTTTTAGGAAATACTCTACCAGTCTCTGGGGTGGCAACATCCACACAGGACACAAGGATGCACCAGCCACCGTGGTGGGGCCTGAGAGCAGCAACTTAGCACTAAGGATCTTGTGCTATGGGAAACACTGAAACACTCCTGCCTTAAGTTGGGCCCTTTCCCATGTGCCTGACTTATGATGTTGTACTGGTGGGGAGAGCTCCTCTCTCCTTTTGGGCTGCAGGTGGGCTCCTTGGCGTTGCCTTCAGTTACTACATGAGTTTTCTTTTTTTTTTGGGGGGGGGGGGGCTT
>VZRE01011772.1:46137-57809 GCA_013396775.1 Cephalopterus ornatus
GGGGGGGGGCATCTTGTGGCAGGTTCAATCTAACCTCCCATTTCAAACAGCTCTGATTACTATGCCTATGCCTTTAAATCACTGCTGTGATGAGATCAGCTACTTCCTCACTGCCGTCTCTATCTATGACACCTGTTTTACTCTGAGTACATATGTTACTCCATGTGTTGCAGCAGAATTTCCATTTTTAGCGTTTGGCTCAGTTCTTTGGGCTATGTAGAAATAATGTCTTTTCGATGTGCATAACTGTGATGATTTATTTATGTCGTGTTGCTGCAGTATGCAGATTCAAGCACATGTAACAATTGTTTCCACTCTATACAGTAACAGAATTATTCAATTAAACAAAAGCTGATTAAGTTGTAGCCCTTTACAGAGGAGAAACAGAGCAATTCTCAGGACTCTCCTTTATAGAATGAGACTTGCTAATGTTTCTATATTTTATGATGGTAAAAACAGTGCTTTAATCGCTATTTCAGAGTCATGAAAACTATACTCCCTATGTTGATCAAACACAGATTTTTCAAGAGAAAGCTGCATTCTGCATATTGCTTCCATTTACTATGAGTAATGCAAATAATCTATCATCTCATGTGGTAAGAAGGAAAGCAAAAAATATGAGGCAATCCAGCATCTTAGTATGGAACACTTACCAGCATCTGTTTGAAGTGGATAAACTACTCGAGCCCACTTGAAGCTCCTGCTGACAGAAAACTTCTCCATCTCCCACATTGCTATGTGTGTTCTGTTTTTGTGTCAAAGAAGAAATGTTTTAGGAACATCTAAAGACACTTAGTGGGTAATCTTTATTTCCTCTGCACCTTCTGAGTATTGCAACTGCTCAGAAAAATCCACAGCTCATTTTAAAATCTAATTTTAAAATTCTAATAACTTATGCCCTAATTTCCTAATGTTTGGACATCTTGAGTCTACAAAAGTATCTGAAAAATATCTACAAAAGTATCTACAAAAAGAACACTGATGTGGTGGAAATTTCATGTCTAACAAGAAACTGAATTTTAAAAAGACAATTCTAAGTAAAGTATCTGTTGTTGAATCAAATCTGTTTCTTGTCTCCCACGATTTCTCTAAGATGGGATTAAATAAAACACTTGTGTTCACTTTCTTTATAAGTTTTGCTGAAACACATAGTTCTATTATTTTTAGGGCAATAGAATTCCCTGAGTATATCTGCCTAAATTGCCTACCAAGACATAACATTGCTGCAGCACCAGGAGCTTGCTCATCCCAGAACTATGCTACAGTTTCTATTTAGGTTTCCCTTCTGTGTGCCAGAATGTTTCTAGGAAGATCTTCTTGCCTTTCCTTTGCGTGTTAGACCCAAACAGTACTCTAAAGAGTGCAATTCCTTCATTTAGGTGAGAGGCACCAACTCTAGTTTAATGGTCTAAAACAAACAACTTTCTTCCACAGCTTGCTTGTGGTGAGAGATGGTGAAAGATGCAGCCTCAGCACCTGTTCTTGTTTCAGTTCTGCTGCTCCAGACGCTGTACACATTGCAAAGACAAACACAAGGGCAAGAACTGTTCTGTTTGCATTTTCAAGCCCCAAGGCAGCCTGTAGTGTTAATTACGTTAGCAGTGCCAGAAGACAGTTTTAAGTTTTTGAAACCCAAAGAGCTGCTACTATCATCACCTTATGCTGTGTTACCACAGTAAAGTAATAAGCAGTGTCAGACTTTACCTGTTCTCATTTTAAGTTCCTCATTTGGAACAGAATGTCATCAGCTGCCTAGTATCACTTGTGTCCTTAAATATTCGGCAGGGAGGTCTTGCTAAGTTATTTCATGTAATACTGTGTTCGATGAATCTGAAAAACAGTGAAATAGATTAGCACTTCAGTGCCTCAGGTACAGAAAGAGGCTCTTAAACCTGAAGGATGGATCTCGTGTTGGAGGACTAGCATTCAAGGTTCTGTTCCACAGCAGGCTACTCGCATGGTTTGGAAACACCACTTAGAGGCATGATACCAGATGCTGTCTTCGCTGCATACTGATTGCCTATACACTTCTCCCTTTAGAAAAAAAAAGTGGTCTTAGCACACTTTGTGGCTGTATCTCTGAGCCTTGTTTTTACAGAGGAAGATAGTCACGCTCTGTACCCAGGCATGTTAGAGAGAAGTGCATTAAGGACTGTGAGGTCATCTGATGCTAATTTAATAGGGACTCCATAAGCATTTTAAATAATAGTTTCTATTAGACTCTGAAACCAAACTGCATTTCTCCAAAATGAGTTTTTACTATAAAGTCAGCAAAAAAAAAAGTGAAGCAAAAAAATGCTACAACCCTCAGAGAGACCTAAAGTACACTTCAGGAATGAGGGAGGAAGGCTAGTTTATGGTGTTGCAGAAGTATCATATTAGCTCATTGGGGATTTATCCTTATGGAGCTGACTCTGTGACTCTTAGGTGCCTTTGCAGGAAGTTTTTTGTGAGACCCAGCCACAGGTTTCTGTGCTTCTCCAAGGTGTGAAAGGAGCTGCACTGCAAGCTGTACCAAGCCACCTCTGCAGTCTTTAGCAGCTCCAGCTCTTGCCAGAACTGATGGTCATGTTCTTAAGTCCTGCTTCTTTAGAAAAGGCTGATTTAGCTTTTGGCAACAAAATGGGAACTGTACGGCATGGTCTCAGCCTGCTCCCAGGCAGGTCAGGGAGGATCATGCCAAATCTTATGAGTGATGAACAAAACGTAATCCAAGGTTATTTGTTGGTGTTACATCATCTTATCTTATGCAATGGTGAATATTGCAATGTCTTATCTTTTATAGATCACAGAAAATAAAATAAAAAACAAAAAAAACAAACCATGATTCCTCTCAGTATATTTAGATATTTTAGTAAATACTGTGATGGTTCTTCCATTGTTTGACAATAACTATATTCTGATCTTGTGGATTATGTTTTCTTCAAAGTTGGAGTTCATTTAAATCTTTATGAAAATAATGTATTAATCACTTGAATGCTGAATATTCACCTTTTACTTGCCATTTTTTACTTTAGCTATGAAGCTTAGCGTGGAACAAGGTGCTTCTCTAAAGCCCAACAATTTCTCCCCATTTCTACCTTCCAGTCTGAGAGTATGAGCTATATGTGCTCACTAGAACCAAACTTGTCATGGGGAGAAAGGAGAAGGGAAAAAAGAAAAAGTAATACTCAAAAATCTAAGACTGAAACTTCTTTGTGTAGGGGAAGATGAAGGAAACCTCACAGACTGAGTTTTTAATAGTGATTTTTGGCATGTGTTTAGTTTGAATCTCTTTTCGTACTTTCACCAAACAAGCTTTCTTCTCATTGCAATGTAATTTTAAAAGAATAACAATAGATAAAAAAACCCCCAACCTTTAAAAGTACTGTGGCTTGACTGTGTCTGTCTAATTAAAATGTAGATAAAACACTAACCAGTGGATGAATACAAGCCATGCTCCTCTAGTTCCTAAATTATCCTGTGATCCAGTTAGATCCTTTTTAGTAGCCTACTTCCCCCATCCAAACTTCAATGCCATTTCACCTTATCGTGCATGCTTCCGTCAGATCTCTAGGGTCTCCCTCTTTGGAGACCCCTCCAGGGTCTCCATGTTTACAGTGAAAGCTAAATAGCAGAACATAAATTCTACTGTGCTTACTTAAACGTTTCTGTTTTGGAGCTTTTAGAAGCCTTAAATATAAAGTCTGGCTTCTAAAATGAAATAATAACAGTATACTCCTCCATAGAAGACTTTTCTCCTGTGGCTGTGATACCCTGTTTATCCTCTCAGAATGTACCTGCACATGCTGTGCACCTTGTTTACTGTTTCTAGGCCCAAACTGAAAAACAGTAATTAAAGAGACCTGACTAAAGCATTATGTTATTGCTACTGACAGTCTTGAAGTGATAGAGAAAGCTTTTTTTTTTTCCCTAGAAGAAAAAAGGTGTCCCCCAAAAATCTATACTTTCATTGACTATTAAGATTTTACTAGTCAGCTACCACTGAGCACTTGTATTTTGTGTGGGTTTTGTGTAGAAAGAAAAACTGTTAAACATTATCAAAGGCGATTCCTCCTACTGAAATCAAGTAAGATTTATCATTCTGCCACCTCCATTACTTTTAATAAAAAATGTTGTTTAATGGAAGTCATGTTGCTACTTCTGTGTAAACTGTTTGGTTGTTATGAAAGTCTGTAACAATACATAAAATCTGTATTTCAGACTGCAGAAATAAACCTATGTTAACAATTACCCAATTCAATGTTTGTACATGCACTGTTGCTCACTGTTGGACATCATCAGTCCTTGAAAAGGCTGTTAAAAATGTACCTAAACAATACAGGGTAATAAATCTGGTCCTTTGTAGATCAGCTGATATGTCAACAGTCAGGGAGTTTGGTAAATCAGTCCAGCCAAGCAAGCCAGGTTAATGCAAGGATTTTAAATACTTTGCTAGCCAGTGAAAACTGAGCCAGAACTGGGTTACAGTACGATCACGTCAGCAGCTTCTCCAGACTCCTGAGGATTTTGTAACAAACAGCAGCATGACTGAAGTACAATTAGGGCATTTGCCTGTCCTCAGACTGGGCCAAACAACATCTATACTCATAATGAACAGATGCAGCCTTCTATCTAGTGATGGGAGTATTCTGAAGGTTCAGGCAGAAATTAACTTTCCTCTGGAAATTTTATATAAATATCATAGCACTTCTATGCTAAAAAAGCAAACCAAACTAAACCACACATTTCTAAACCAAAATCTGACTTTTCCATAGCAAAACTTTAGGGCTAGGTATTCCAGCTTAAAATACCTTCAGGGATATCACTTCTTAAATACAGGGACTAATGATTCCTTCTTCACAAACACAAATACATTTTTTTAAAAATAATTAATTTAAAAGAATACATTTCTTCTTAATAAAAATATGTGACAGCCCATCTCTTTCTGCAACATGCAGGCAGATGGATACTGGTAAGTAGAGGCAGTTTCTCTTCTCTTCTCTTGACAAGGACTGTGGAGGAAGCACTGAGTGGGAGGGCACTGGAGATGGAAGGTTAAAAGGAAGAGACTGGATTGGAGTAAAATGCATAAGCATGTGACAGAATGCACAAACGATGGCCAAGAGGCAGCCTGACAGTCTGGAGAAGCAGGCAGGGCCAACTCAGAGGCTCAGTAATCAGTCAAAGCACAAACTCCAGCACCCACATTACCTGTGGGCATCACCAGGAAAGGCTCAGCTCCTTACTGGCTGCCGTGTTTCTCTCCAAGGCTAATGGTACTAACAGCAGTCATGACTGGCGCACAGCAGTTGAACCTCTCAGTCATTTTCCAACACTGGGGTGTTAGACTAACTTGCCTGCCTTGAAGTTTAAACAGAAGTTTCTGACTACAACTCCATCCCTGCATAAACTGCTACAGAGAGGTAGCTTTCTCTGCTTATTAATCTATATGTTACAAATCACTTCTAGCGGCTGTTATTAAAAAACACATCTTGACTGATGAAAGTTCATGTTTCACGTCTTTTTTGGCAACACAGGAACAAGCTATAATTTTAGTTATTAAACCTGAACTCTGTTATAATTTCGTCATTCAGAAAGCTTTGCAGTAAATTAATCACCAGAATAATTACTGGCCTGCTTTGTTTCAAATCAATCTAAGGAGTAGCCAAAGGTTTTTTAAAGTTGCCTTTTTTTTTTTTTCAGAGCACACTGTAGATTCAGATGACTGAAGAAATATTTATGAAGAATATTTTAAAAAGCGTATTTTACCCCCTCTCAGAATAAAACAAATCCCTGTCACATCTTCCCGAAGACTCCATGCCCCAGTAAGTAGCACACAACTCACCTTTTCCCTTGCACTTCCATGGAGGGTTTTAGTGTGGAAAATAACAAACACCATGTCTTCAGCTCTGCCAGTAACTAGCATCTCCATCAGCACCAGGAGATCAGATACATCTCATACATCTTTCTGGAAGTCAGAGGAGAAGGAGCAGAAGCCTGTGGAGAACTGAAAGGAAAGCCCTATGCAAATGCCAGCACCAGCTGAGACACCCTCTCACCACTTCCTGTAGCGCCTAATCCAGCCCATGCCAATACAGGCAGTTTTACAACAGCTTTTTGCCAGCTGTGTGCTAGCAGTTTGATAGTAAAAAATGCCACAGTGATGTTCATGTTGTCAGTGCACTGTTTGCCACTGATAGAAGGAAAGATATTGCCACCTGGATGTCTCTTGATCAAGAGAACAAGCACAAGCACTTTCTGCTTCTCCAGTTTCAAGACTCTGACATGACAAATTATTCTTTTTCTTTTTGCTTCTTCTTTTCTTTTAAATTAGCCCTATTTATTACAGAATTCTGCAGGATTACTATAAGCAATTGTGTTTAGTGATAGTTATCTGTCACAATGTACTGTAATGTAAGTAAATATGCGACTCAGTATTTTAAAACATGAAACCACAAGAACAAATTTAATTGCAACAGAAAGACTTCTGTCTGTTTACACATTGTGTTTGTTCAATGTGTATTTCTCTTCCTATAGTAGAGAAATGCCACATGCATATTTAAAATCTGAAGTACTGACAAAATCTTCTGAGCACATAAAGCTGTTTTGGCAAAATACGAGTGCCTGCTGTGCTGCAGCTATGAAAACGAAACAGCTCATCAGTTTACCAAAAATCTGTCTACAGACAAGGCATTCCTCAGGAAACCTGATGCTTTTCTCATGCAGGAAGAAATCCTCACCACGCTAAACTCGGTGAAAAACCTCTGCTGACTTCAGTACGGCCAACTGCTAAGAGACTGACAGGGCTATCATTATGCTTCAAAATTAATCTTATGCACACGCATTCACAAATAGGAATTGTAACAGCAGAAACACTTGATGCAACAGTTATAAGGGAAGTGAAAAATCGAAAAAGATGCTGCAGTTTAAGATTAATCTGTTACTCACAAAAAAACCTAATCGGAATAGATCAAACCTTTAAAAATTTTTTTCCTCAGCATGTCAAAATCTCACGTTTCTTCAGCTGTCTGTCACAGAGCACTGTCAGAAATGGAGACAGAATTTGCTGATTGAATTACAGTGTGGTTTCTCAGAGACTGAAACAGTATTTATTTTGAAATTACATCAACATTATTAATTACCTACTTAAAAGTAAAAGCAAACCTTTGGCCTCATAGCATCTCTATAATCTTTCACAGTATAAAACCAAACAGATTCTTATACCTGTAATTACTTACCAAAATAAAGGACTTATTTTTTATGGAAGTTTTGTTTGTAAATGTTTTATTAAAAAAAAAATCTTTTAATGCTATTAGTCAATACATGTGTAATAATACTTTAATAAAGTATCATATAGTAATATGCATTTTGGATTCAGGAATGTAATGGTTTTAACTAAATCACCAGAGCTCTGTTCCGCTCCAGTCTCTTCTAAACTGTTTTTTCCAGAATTTAAACAAACTCATTCTTTGTCAAGGTACATCATCCTTAAGGCCCTGCAAACTTTTTAGTGATTGAACCAAAACAAAGATAGAGCTCAGCTTGCTTTCTGAAGACCACGTTGCTTTTGAGCTTAAAAAGGTGCCTGCAGTGTTCAAGCAGCTAGTGGCAAATCAGCAAGAAAGAAATCAGAGGAGAAGAAGGGGCACTTGGAAATCAAAACAGTAAAGTGCACAGCTATACCGCCTGAAATTGTATTAATCTGATCCAAAGAACTTCCTGGACTGTGGATATTTAATACAATTTGGCTTGCATGAAACATACAA
Source organism: Cephalopterus ornatus (assembly GCA_013396775.1). Classification (NCBI taxonomy): domain Eukaryota; kingdom Metazoa; phylum Chordata; class Aves; order Passeriformes; family Cotingidae; genus Cephalopterus; species Cephalopterus ornatus. Next base: position 53,886 of record VZRE01011772.1, read on the forward strand.
TCACGATCAGACAGAAAGGATTTTCTTTTTTCTTCCTGAAGTCATCTACAGGATTTAAGGAATTCAATTTTCAAGGGTAACATAGTGCAGCTCTTTGGATATTGATTGGTTTCCTAAGTCCACAAGGAGATGGAGAAAGGGAAAAGGTGTGAAGGGATGCAAGGTGTCCTTGTGCCTTCTCTGTTTTATTTAGATGCCAGTACTCTCCAGTTCCCCATCCTCCAGCCCTAATGCAGCATGTGACCTAGAAATCATAAAGAGTTTCTCCTTATTTGTGTACTGTCTTTGAGTTTGCTGAGATTGCTCTCCTGTTTGTTCTCTGCTGGTAGCCTTGAGGGGGTCCGTCTTCTCAACCAGTTCCTCCTCACAATCCTGAATTTTACTGGCTGCGGTGTTGGCAACTGACTCCAAGGAGGTGCCTGCCTCCTCCAGGTGGCTGTAGCCCTTATTGCTGCTGGAAGGCTCAGACTGGGAGCTCTGGGAGTCCGTCCTGGTGATGGCAGAAGAGGCTGAGGGGGGTGATTCCCCCAGATCCAGAGATTTGGAGTAGCTAGAAGATGCCTTTACCAAGAGGCTGGAGTCCAGGACCCCACTGACAGCTGGTGATCGAGGTGGCTCAGGGGAAAGGGGACGCCTGGCATCAGGCAAGCAGCTGATGCTCTGCCGCCTGAGAACCAGCTTGTGCCTCCTTGTCCCACAGCCTCCCTCAATGTGGCTGCTGCTGAGGTTGGTTAGGCTCAGTTCAAACTCCCCCCGAGGGATCTCCTGGGCTCCCCGCTCACCAGGTGGTCTCCGCCAGTTTCCTACTCCGCTGCCCGACCCCAAAGGCAGGAGGGCAAAAGCGCTCAGTGAGGAGCCAACGATGGAGCTGGCTGTGCTGCACTGGTCGCAGCTCTCTGGTGGGCTGCAGGGAGGGCTGGTGACAGTGCGGCCAGCAAGGGCAGCACGCTCCCGGCAGATGCTGTACACGGCCTCAGCCAGGCTGGGTGGCTGTGGTGGGGGGCAGAAGGAGGAACGTCGTGGTGAGGATGCCAGATCTGGTGGAGAAAGGGAGACACCCAGTCCCGGTGGCCAGGAACTCTTGGCCAGCATGGCTGCAGCACCCATGCCTTCACCACCAGGCTTTAGCTCCAGGCCCCGGGACTGCATGTAGTTGACAAAGCCATTGAGAGGGGCCGAGGGCGGGGTGCCTCCGTCCTTGGCCCGCAGGCTGTGGGCATCGATGACGGTGGAGTACAGGTCACGCAGGTTGATGATCTTGGTCTTCTTGTCGCGGTTCTCGTGCAGCACCGCATTGGCGCAGATGAAGAGGAAGATGCCGATGCCCATGATGAGAGGGCCCAGCACCTTCAGCTTGTCTGAATTCAAGTAGCTTGAGAAAAGACGGAAAAGGAAACCCACTGAGGCCTGCGGGGATGAGGAAGTCGGCAGGGACTGTGGGGACCCACTGGTGATAGTAGTGGTGGAGGTATTGGCTCTGGGGGGTGACTCTGGATGGATCCCTGCCTGTGCCCCTTCCTGGCTCTTGGAGTGGTTCTTGGGAGTGACACCTTGCGGTGCTAGGTGCCTGTCTGCACTGACGCTGCCTTCTCTGTACACCTGGCTGGGCTTTGGCCAGTAGCCCACCACAGCCAAGGCGACGCCCACCAGCAGTACCAGGATGCCACAGAGGGCAATGAGCCCTGAGAGGGAGCACAGTTTGAGCTTGCCTTTCACCACAACCACGTCATTCTTGCGCTTCTTTTTTGCCTTGCGTTTGCGTTTGGGGACTTGGCTCTGGGGTCGCAAGGGGTCCTGTTTCCTAGCTGAGATTCTCAGGAGGCCTCCAGTGGCGATCATGGCTGGCTACCAGTGCACTGCCCCCTACAGCCACTCCAGCTCCTGCAGTAAAAGGGAGAAGAGAAGAGGATGAGGACCAAGGGCAAACCTACAGCACAAGAGATGCCTCTGTTTACTCTTCCTCCTTCAAAGTCCTGCTAATTAAAACCCTGAACAAGTGGGACGGGAGTTGACATCAACAGGCAGACCTCCCTTGCCCACACAGCTCCTGTGAGTGAGAAAGAGAGAGGCAGACCAACAGCATCAAAGCAGCCATGTGCCCCACTCTGCTCTTGCCTAACAGCTAATTAATTTCTTTAGACTTCAGGTAAATGATAGAGATAGTGGTATCAGCTAGTGCAAACAAAAAAAAAAAATGGTCTCTCTGGTCTCAGAGGGAGTTTGCCAAGCACCAGAGCTCAGAGGATGCTGAGCCCCACTTCCTAGTATGCTCTGGGGTTACACTGCACACTGACTGTAGTTAGTGATGTCATGCAGGTTTGAGGGGGATGGGGGAAAATAAAAGCAGGAGGCAGTATATTTGATCTATAGATATCATTTGTTTCATTACACTACTTACACATTACTGGAGGGAGGGTTAAACATATTACTGGTCTTGCTTAAATGAGTGGGAAAGGAATTACTGTAAAATGCACAAGAGAAACATCTGAACACTGGAAAGTGGTGCCCTGTGAAAGTTTTTTCCTAGCCATCTGCACTTTATCTGCAATATTACAGAAATTCATCTCCCGCCTGTGGTCCAAAGGCATCCCTAGTTTAGGAACATGTGCGATGCTCCAGGTAACTGTTATGTAATGCCGATGAATTCATCCCTCACCCATCCCCTCCTGCCCTCAGAAAGGAGAGACGGTGGCTGGCAGGTAAGAGATGCCAGGTCAAATACTATCAAAAGGAGGAGTGAACCCTTGGAAGTCAAGGAGTGCTTGCAGGGAAACTGGTGGGGGACTAAACATTGAGCATTTGCGGCTTTTGTCTTACTGGAACATCAGAAGTCATCTCTCTGTTCCAGTGATCTGAGCTATAAACGACAGCATGTAGGAGCAATTCCTGCACTGTTGCAATTCTTTTTGGAACCTATTTCTTCATGCTACCGAAGAGCAGGATCCCCTCCCCCCTTTCTCTTTCTGAGTGTCCTATTATTTTTTCTTTGAGGGGCAAAAGATAACAGCACTGAATACGACTCACAAAGTTCAATTAATTGCACTGAAAGGCGATTAAGTAAGCACCTAAAAAAAAAAACAAACCTTAAAACCTTGCTCCTATTCCCCTGTTCAGCCTTTAAATCTCCTCTCTTTTCTGTTCTAATGCCAGATTTACCACGTATGCAGTAATATTGTGTCCCATTTACTCTGTTTGTATTTTCCCCAGAATAAAGATGGGTGTTGTCAGCAAGGACGTTGTTAAATTACTCTCCGAGGTGCTGCACGCTCAAAACAAAGAGCAGATTTCTCTTCCCTATCGCTGAACTGTTTGTCAAAAAAAAAAAAAAAAAAAGAAAGAAAAAAGACAGAGAAAGCACTTTGTTGATGCAAAAGTGTAATTATCGAAGCATGCTTTGTTTTAATTGACGATTCCTTGATCTCATTTTTTGCTCCCCACTAGCCAGCTGCCCGTCTCCTCTCTACGGCGATAACAGATGGTCATCAGCTCCGAGGAACGCTCCCAGTCCGGCATCGCCTGCCACTTAGTTTCGGCGATGGCGAGAGCAGCGTTCGGCAGGAGAAGGAGGGCACGGCCAAGCGGCCGCAGTGCCATGAAACCACCCAGCCGGGACCCGCGGGGGCTGGAGCCACATCCCGCACGAACGGACCGCGATCCCCCCATCCACTCCCATCCCGTCGCCGCCGCCGGCTTCTGCGAAGAGCCCGCAAGCACCGCCACGACCTTGCCCGGCAAAGCCCAAATACAGCTCTGACAGTGCTAACAGGACCCGAGCTAACTCCTTCCCCCCGGGGCTTCAGACACGGGGCTCGCCGGGCTCCTGCTGCCGGGAGCGCCGGCACCAGCCCCGGGGCTCGCTGGCCGCCGCTGGCTCCGGCCGCTCCGGCCCCGCAGCTGCCGCCGTCGCGGCAGGGCGCCGATCCC
>VZRE01011772.1:58366-134690 GCA_013396775.1 Cephalopterus ornatus
CGCCACCTGCGCACCTGAGGCCGCCGCCGCCTCGCCCCGGCGGCCCCGCCCGCGCCGGCCCCGCCCCGATCGCCACGACAACCCTCGGGCTCCTCTCCACCTCCAAGTCGTGTCTTGGCGGCCTCAGGCTCGGCCACCTCACCTTTGGTGTTTCTCCCCCTCCCAGGTTTGCCGGAATGCCTAGGGACAAAGTCAAGAGGCAGGTGGAAAGGTGAAGCAAGAGGACGAGGAACAAAGTGGCAGCTGAGATCCGTCAGTGGTGTCACCCAGAACCTCTAGGTTTCAGCGGAGATGGGGAAAACAATGTTCCCTTTTGAGCTACTTCGTGGAAACCGATTAAATTGAAGCTATAACCTGATACGTAATCTAACATGTCCCGTCACACCGCTGCACTTATTCCAAGGAGGAGATTGCTGCTGATTGCTGTAGTCAAGTCTTGTTAGAGGTCCACCATGATCTAGAAAGGCAAATCTCGGGCAGCTATGTCAGTAAATAAAGAAAACTCATCCCATGGCTTGGGTTTGCTCCCTAACGTACATAGCAGGGTTTGCTGGGGTGGATAGACTGAAAAACTGCTTTTTTGTACAGTAGCCTTAGAATTCTTTTGAAGCTGGACTGTGACCTAGCCTGGGCCAAACCAGCTTTCATAGGCCTCTACGTGTGGAAAGTCTGTGGGTAAAACAGCCTGACAGAAACTGAAGGGCAATCAAGAAAATTGTTATGGTGTCAAACGGTGTTTTTAAAACTAAAGGATCCAACATAGATTGGGAAAATCATCAGAAAGATTATGCACATTCAGTTAAATTGTATATATTCCAGCCTCAACAATTCTGCCATTCTATGTTCACCCAGACCATGCTATTTTCCTGTGTCTTCCACTCCAACCACCAGTGCCTGGTTTGAGAACAAACAAATCCTAAAGCTGCACATATGCATTTTAATGTCATTTGCAGTTTGTCTCAGTAAAATCATTTGGGACACATTTATTTTAGTACGTATATAACTTTTAGTTATGCAACAGGCTTGAAATTTAAGATTTATTATTAAAGAACTTCTTTTAAATGTGTGCTTTGAACAGTCTCAATGAACCCGAGTCTTCTGACATTCAGTAATTTGCTTTGTGTTCGGCCCAGACTATCAGAGAAAACCAAACATATCACATCTGTTTCCACTGGAGACCTGTATCACATCAATAATGCAGCATCACCAGATTCTCCCTGAAAGGCTCCTCTGCTAGAGAAAGAGGAAGAACAAGAGTAATTTTTTTAAAGGGCAAAGAGCTCTTTTCCCTATCTGAGTCACATTTTCTATTTCTGTCAAACCAAACCATTCTATTTAGCTATCTTCTTTATACAACAACCTTTTTCCATATTTTCATTGCTAAAGTTTTGAGTGATTAGGCTATCATCACATTCACAGATTTCAAATTGCTCTTAGCAAAATGTGTTGTAGGTGAGGGCAAATCCTGGAAAACAAGAAATATGTTCTTGGATGAAAAGCTGCTGAAGGTGTTGTTCCACCGCAGCTATCAATGTAATCTTAATTTGCTCTACATGGTAAGGACCAGTTGTACAACGGCAGGCTGAATCCCTCAGAGCAAGTTATTTTGCGAAGTTGCATATTCCTACCTATCCTGCAGATTCTTCTTCTTGTATAAAAAAAAGCATTGGGAAGTCTAATGAAACATTTTTTTTTCTATTTTTAGTTGATATGGAGTGGTTGCAAAAGGCAGCTTTCCTAATGGTCTGATTTACCGGTTGCCGGAGTGAATTTGTAGCTGTGTTTGCATCAACTACTGAGCACTGCTGACAGGCTCAGCTCCTGCCTTACTTGCATAACTTTCTACATGATGCTGTGCATTTATCATTAAACTGTGGTGAATGTAAATATTAGGAATTGCAAAGAGTTTATTGGAGCTGAGTTTTCTTTCTTCTTTTCCATTCCCTTTTCTTTTTTTCCTTTCTCTTTCCTTTTTTCATGTTTTCTCCTCTCCTCTCCTCTCCTCTCCTCTCCTCTCCTCTCCACATATCTATATAAAAATCACTGATTTTTAAGCCTATGCTTGCTTTTGTTATGTTGTTTGAGCATAAGATGGTAACCTTCATCTGGTCCTTATTGGGATGTGCTTCAAATACAACAATGACATAAATTTTAGTATATGCACTTGAATATGTTCTACTCCAGGCTGGCTGGGCATGTCAGCTCTAATCCAGGAGATATGTAGCCAGGTTAATATAGCTCAGCCCTCAGCAGTCCCAAGGTCCAGAAGCAATTCAAAAGACAGACTGAAATACTTGGTGTACTTCTATGAAATACTGTAACATCTATGGGTTCCAGGCATGCACCTGCAGTTCCAAGTGTAGAGACCCCACAAAACAGAGAGAAGGCCCTTTCTCAAATCTGAGCACCAGATTAAAGGGATAAAAATGAAAAGGAATTTTAGAGTAATATTAAAAGCATAAGAGAGACATTTTGCATAGTTTTCAAGTTTTACCCAGTGATTTTTCTTTACAATTTCCCAGACACAGAGTAACAAAAGTATGGAATGGTCATTGACATCTTAATTTACACCCTGCTAGCAGAACGAGTTCCAGTCATAGCAGTAGCTCTAGCCTGAAAGCCCATTTTATTTATAGCTTATTTAGCTCTTTTTATATAGCTAATGTATTACATTAATAAAAATAAAAGCTGATGTACATTTTGTACATATGCTTCAAAGTATAGTGTGCTAAATGCCAAGGTTTCCTGAGTCTTTATTGCTGGAATTCATAGCTTCATCTTACTCAATAGCTAGGAAAGTTGTAAGAGCATCACTTCAAGTCTGGCCACTAGTTTCAGAGTGGTGAGTGGTTTGTCTGGTTTTTTTCTTCTCTTAGCCTTACATACTTTATCTGCTTATTTGTTTGTTACCCATGGCAGTATAAATTCTGATATGATTAATATTGGAGACTGTGGTATCATTAATGCTGGAGACTCCAGTACAATTAATGATGATTTGACAACCAATGCAGAGGAAAAGAGTAGCATTGTGAATGAACTAAGAGAAATCACCTTCACTGAGAAAATATATGTTTGAGTTCCTTACAGACCTACATCAAACACAGTGAATCTCCATTGCGTATTAGATTCTCAATCTTATTTAATATGTGGTAGAATCAGAGGCAACTTTTCTTTTCATTGTCTAGTGAGCCTGGGTCTAGATAATCCACTGAGAGTGAATGGCAATTTGCATGTCTGGTCTTCTTTCAAAATTAATTATAGCAGACATACACATTCCTGGGAACATTTACCGGGGTGAAGGCAATACACAGCCATGAAATCTGGTGATTGAAAGGTAAAGGGAATGAATGCTTTCAGATGAATAAGCTTTTTCACAAAAGGAAAAAAAAAGAAGGCATGGAACTGCAAGTTTATCTTGCTTCAGTTTTTACTGTCATTCTCCATTAATAGATTTTTTATATTTGAAGCATTAGTGACACTAACCACTTTATAAATATATGTATTTTTAATTGACATTTTGCAAAAGGCTTGAAACTAGAGGAGACTGAATGTGAATCGCTCCTGGGTCAGTTGTGACATATTGCAGGAAGTCTGTGATGGTCGCACTCGCAGGTTATGAACCGTGCTCAGGGGCAGATGCCACTCAGTTTCTTTTAGATGTTCTGTTCATGACTTCTTAGGTGGTTTAAAAAGAAACAGGAACCATTCAGCCATGTTATTTGCCTTCACTTTTGATTTGTTGATACAAGACAACTGCAAATAACTGCAAAAAATTCTGTGTTTTTTGCAGACACAAAACTGCATAGAGGCCAATCAAGAACACTTGCCAAACTATTTGCCTGGAAGGGAAGGCCAGTGCAGTACTTCACCCCAAAAATTGGAATTACTTCTTTTCTAAACTTATTTTTTCATGTTGTTCTCCTTCCAGTTTCCTCACTGCTGTACAAGGTAAGCTCTTTTAGATGGGAGCCATCCCAGAGAATCAGTGAGATATGTGTAGAACTGTTTCACAATTAGAACCTTCATATTTTTTGAACATTTTTGTTGTCTATTTGAAGGTCCACAGAAAGTTATGTGAGCATGTATTTTTAAGACAAATTCATAAAATAGCTTATTTTATCTTCAAGCATCAGAAATAGTATTTGGAGACACTGGGATGGCACTAGTCTATGAGAAATAATGATGAAGTATGTTGGACAGAGGGTTGAAAATATGTTTTAGTATAAACTATACTAAAAGTACACTACATGCATGCCAAAACACTTGTTGTAGAACGGGAATGTTAGAATACTCCAATAACACATGGCTCCTGCTGTCTTTTTTTTCATCTAGGGCAGTAGGTGGAAGAGAGATTTTTAGCCTTGATAATTTAAAATTGTAGATGTTCAAAAATAAACTTGATACCAGCATTTTTGCAACTCTGTGCAAAGGTTCTTTCATCAAGGAGAAAGACGCTCATGCACTGCTCACTGCAAGTCCAGACACCAGAGAGTTCTGGCAATATGAAAACAGCTCAATTAAGAAGTGGTCAGGGAGGAATGGTGAGCAGTTTGCCTCCTCCACATGGGGATAGGACATTAAGAAGTGGAGTTAGTCCACCCAGTCCATGAGCTGGGTTAGTCAACCACAAGAAGCCACCGTTACACAGAGCCTGACTATATTACAGATCTTCTACAACTTTAATTATATCAATTTTTCCCCCTGTTTCTTGGAGATGTACCTGCTGTTTCCCAGCATATCCTCAGGCTGCTGGGGAACAGGGCTGTCTTTTCATTATACAAAATGCACAATGTCAGCAACAGTTGAGGAAATTCCTGACTGGTCTTGTGAGACACGGGAGCAAAACAAGCAAGCATAATCACACTTAGAATTAATAATAATATGACTTGCAGCAATCTGCATGAAAGCAGTCTATCAGGAGAATAAAACAGTGATTGCATCCCTCCCTTTTAAGACAAGATTTTCCTCAGACCAGCACTCACCACATACTTACATACTTGTGCAGTTTGGTTCGTCTTTTGCCCTACATTATTAAAGGATTAACTTGGCATTTAATAAATTGGAACTATCACAGTATCTTTTTTATATGCTGTCAAAACCCAAACTTTTGACCTGTTTTTTTGTTTTGTCATTTCTCTTTCTCCATGACCTGTAATCAGTTTTTCACTCTGCATAAGACATCTGATCCTTGCTGTGGAAAGACAACAAGCTAGTGTAGAGTACTCATCCAATCGAAATAGTTTTTACAGACTATTAACACATTTTGCCCTGATGAGTTGTGAATGTCCTTAAAGCTCTATGCTTCATTGCTATCCATATGAGAGTGATACAAGATCTGCTCAAAACTCATGGTCGAAATTACCCAAGATTTAATGGTACATCTTGAGAACATAAAGGAACTCAGAAAATAAGTTAAGACTCTGTTGGAGGAACCCCTGCGTTGCCACCTTGTCACTTGTTTCTGCCAGGTCTTTTACAGCTTCTCTATGGAGAAGGAGGTTTAATGTAAAGTCAATAGCACATTTTAGAGCACATCTTAAATGTGCTAAGTACTGTTACTAACCAGCATGGGTGTGAACAGCCTGTGGGTTTCTTGTGTGTGAGAGGGCCTAAACCCTTTCCAGGCTTAGGGGAGCACAAAAATGAATTGTAGAGTTCTTTGAGCTTTGCCACGCTCTGGACCCAAGGGCCTGGGTCAGCATGCTGGTATATTTTCTCTTCAGTCACACTTAAATTGTGTTTTGAATTATTCTAAATGTCAAAAGTAGCATAGGATATTTTCATAAATAAGAGTGAATTTTGCCCTTAAGTTGTAGAATGGTGATTTAACAGTGATCAGTAGGTGTTAAGTCCTAAAAATAGACAGTAAAAAAAGCTCCTTTTCAGAACCAGAACTTGAACACTTTAATAATATTACACTTAGGGATTCAGACTGTAGGCCATTGATTATTAAATGTAATTCATAGCACTTTACATGGAGGACTTGATTGTTATTCTTTTGGTATACATGACACACTTTGTACATCTGCTTTGAATTTGAATGTTACTGTTGCAACATTCAATTATTTTAATCAAATGCCTGGTATTACAGTAATCATTCCCAACTTTAAAGGTTTCAAGTTTTATAATTCAAATAAAGTACAACTTGCTAAATTGCTTTTTTGCATTGATACAAGTGATCTAAATTTACAGAATGAAGTAGATCTACAGGAAATATATTTTTGCCAAAACCAGGGAATATTCACAGCAGAAAGCCAATAGAAATCTTCTTTTCTTTACTATCGGAAACATTACCATGAAAGAGTGAAGCAGAATAAATGAAAAAGAATTAGTAACATCATGTCTGCTAGCTGTTCTTTTGCTTTCATTACTGCACAACTCTCTTTAAATTTAAAGAGAAAAGCCAAGGGTGCCTTTTAATTGTGCAGGATATAATGATGTTGCTTGCACTGGTCTTTTCAATGCTCCCGCTGGGGTAGGTTATGACCTAGTTAATCTATATATCTGAAGAAAAAACAATTGACTTGCTATAAAGTTTCACTAGAGATACCAAAAGAAAAATCTGCCCTGCAGGTGATGGGAGATTATGCATGTGAATAAAGCAACAAGGCTTCAGCCCCAAATGTCAAGCACTAACTGTACTGTTTATGTAGCAAGGTAGGAGCTTTGGGAGCTTCTATAGGCTTGAGTGTTCCTGAAAAACACAGATATTCCAGGCAGGAGAAAATGCATGCCTCATCTTGTGATGCAGATCATAGCTGATTTTCAGTCCGTTCTGAATCCCTAGTTATTTTTAGAGAGTTATTTGGTTGAGTTTTGTTTATAGATATTTATAGTGCAGATAAGGTAATTGTGCCCTAAAGCACTCAAAGAGACAGAACCTGAAATAATATTTGGCTTTCCTGAAATTTATTTGGGATTACATTTGGCTATTGAACAGAAGGATGGGAAGGGCCTTTTCATATTCTTTTTCCTCCTTGCTTGTTTGAATATTTTGGCTGTGAAATGAAGCTTGTCATGTATGCTGGTTAAAAAGCCTCAATACCTCCATTTATTATGCACTCTTTTTTTGGTGAATGCTTATTATTCATGCATAGCCAGGAGTATGAGCATCACAGATGCATTAAGAACTGTTTATTGAACTTTTAACTAACCAATCAGAGCTGAAGAAAATATTATACAGGTATTTGCAAGTAATATCTGTAGGTATAAATCAGTAGATGGCAAACCAAGTAACTGTTTCTATCAGAGCTTCTGATGATGTCTCAGCCACAGTCAGAGCACTTACATTCTTCGTTACTTTTGCTGTTCCTAGGTGTTCTCACCACAAAAGGCTGTGTCAGCTCCTGTCTCAAATATAACATATTCCATCTCAAGTGGGTGGAATTTATCTCACCTAACTTTGGAAGGCTATGACATGCCTACATCACTTCTATGGTAATGACAGATCTGGTCTTCTGTTGGAGCGGCAGTTTGAGGGGAGCGGTTTTCTGCAATTACCAGTTTCCTCCTAGTGATTATAGAAGAACTTGAAGTCTAGGTTTTCATGTTGCAGATTGTCATACTGCAGACTTTTCCCTCTGCTTACCTGTACTGTTTACATAACTTCCTCTAGAGCATTTTTACGTTAACATCATAAGAGTTCAGAAAAGTACTATATCTCAGGGTCTTGTTCGATATCTTTCTATTCTATGTCTCATAATACTTTCTACATCACAATATCTAGCTATTTACACCCTTCAACGACTTCATGCATCTCTTTTTACTTATGGATCCTTGAGGGAATTCTCCATCTGTCTTTTCCCTCTGTAGTCAAAAATTTAATTTAGTCCTGATTAGAAATTCAACTGATGGGTGTGCTGAAGTGTAGGCAAAAATTTTTGAGGGAGAAGAATGGATGAGATAAACACTTCAGGAGAATGGCAGGTTGTTGCATTTCCCTTAGCAAATTTCAGAACAGCAAATAACTCCTGAGTGGATCACATTGTAAGTGGTGACTTTAATAATAAGAAACAGTTGCAGAACATTTGGGCATGGAAAGATATATCCTTGTAGTTGTATGATGAGCCTAGATATCAGAATGAGAGGTGCTTCTCTTACAGGGAAAAGTGGTTTGATTGCACTCTGAAACCCTGCTATCCTAATTTAATGTTCCTCAGTAGGCACTATGCCTGAGGTTGGGAAAGTCATGAAGGAGGTCATAGATAACCATCTGTGTAAGATTAAGCATGTCCTTACTCAAAAGGCTGTGATCCTGGAAGTGCTTCATAGAGAAATTTGAAGCAGTGATTATTCTGAACTGAGTTAGAAGCAGTACCAAATGTGAGGTGTGGCCTATGGACACTTACTTTCTGGCGTTCCTTACATTATCCCAGTTATTCATCCACTCAGAGTCCTCATTCCATCACTAGCCACAGGCTGCTGAGTTTGCCAGAGTTAATTTGCTCACTGTAAAAAGAAGGTGCATAAGGTTCACTTTAGTAATAAAGATGTAGAAAATGTTATTCTTTCTTGATTTGCTTAAGCAACATACAGGGGACTCAAATACCTGCAGGATTATGAAATGCTTACAGTATGATGGCTGAGTAGTAAAAATAAAACAAAATATCCTAAAAGATCAGATGTGACCAGCTGAAGGCCTTATTAGAGGACTCATCAAGTCATGCTCTCCTCATCTTAAAGGAAGCATAACACACTGAACACGACCTCTGGGTGACTAAACTTCGAGTAATGGCTCTAAATTCAAAGACTGGTGAATGAAAGCTTAAATCTTAACTGTCTTAACTTTAGATTTTGTTATCCACATGACGCTATGTATGCCCTTTCTCAGCAGGGAGGTAGACAATATCAACTTCAGTTAACTGCATCTTAGAAAGAATCTGTTACTTTGCTTAAAGGAGAACTCGTCTCTTGGAACATCATGGTGACGATCTCCATCTGAGTGCTATTACCTGTCTCCCAAAGACAGGCTGGTTCCCAAGGCTCCCATGACTGCACCTTTCCTAGGGGTATCCCATAACACAGTGGTTAATACTGGCTTGCAGCAAGCATGGGTATTTCATCTCTGTATATCAAGGAAACATGCTCTTCTTCATTCTGGATATAGAGATAAAGACCCTGGGTCCCTTTCTTGTCCCTCTGTGGTTGATGCTTCTCTGTCTCAAATATAACATAGTAGAGAAGCTGAGTTTTTGGTTTTGGTTTGTGGTTGGTTTTTGGTGTTTTGGTGTTTTTTTTTTTCCATTTTCACTCTTTAAAAAGTTTCTCACTACTAATGGTAGGAGAAGTCTTATTAAGAACATGAGACATGTCAAATGGGATCAAGTAGAAAACTGATCCATTGAGTTCAGTATTGTCTTTCTCATAATAGCCAGAAGAGTAAAACTGTGTTGCCTTGTTTTCCCTTCCCCTCCAAGTACTAAAATGGTAGAATCAACGACCTGACAACAACTGAACTAACAAATGTTTGGAATTGCAAAAAAGGACATTCTCCTCTAAAGTGGTTAAATAAAAAGACTTTTTTTAACCAACTATTAGTTAATAGTTTTTGGGTTGGGTAGTTTGTTGCATCAAGTGAATAATTATCCCTCCTCCATCCTAAAAATGCTCATGGAGCTCACCTGGACACAGATTTACCCTGTCTCACACATGGACCTGTGAGTGACTAAGGCAAAGATGCTGAAGAATTGATACTATGCTTTGAAGTCTAGGTGAAGTTACACCTAACAGCTCAGAAACAGTTGGTTTTTCAATTGATTTAATTGAAATACAGAATAATGGAGCAAGGCTGATTTGGATACACTTTCTGGTGGATTCTGGAAATGGGAATGTACTAGTTCATTAAACAGCTGCATTTCAAGCAAATTAAGCTGATCTGGGTTCTTTATCGATGGAAGTAAAGACAAATGCCTTTCCTTTGTGTTATTTGAGAATAAAGGGATGCAAAAATACTATCTGAGCAAGAAAACACATCAGAGAGTATTAAACTCTGTGGTGACAAGATAATGTGATGGATTTCTATCCTCCAGAGCTTTGTGCAGATATTTTATAGTTAGTGATAAAATAATGGGATGCTTAGCATTTATGGAAGGGTAGTCTGGGGAACCAGTGGAAGAGATAAGAAATTTCTTTTATCAACTTTTCACTAATTGATGTGAAAAAATCAGGGAATGGATTTTGTTCCTATTCATACCTGTGTAAATCTTCAGTACTACTTTAATAATGATGAAGTTGATGTAACAGAAGGTGGCCTTTACATTTCAGACAAGCGAATCTCAAAACCTGTATGCTGTTAGTTTACTTCTTGTAACGTCTTTTGTAATTTATTTTACCTAGAGGATAGCTTAAAATGTTGTATGTGGATCTACATACCACTCTAAAAACCCACCTAGGATGAAACAAATTTAAATATGAAACAAAATGAACTGAGGTTATTTTAAGTGGATTGTTGACATATTAATGATTAATAGATGAAGTGAACCCCTAGGTGGGCTATAATCACCCAAAAGTGTCGAAACTTTGAGGCCGTATTTCTAGAAGATATTAGAAGATGAAATGTATGGCTCTCATCTAACCAAACCTGTGGATTGAATAAAGCCTTTCTACCCCTTGACACTGACAGGCCACATTTGTCTGCAAGAAGGCCCAGGGTGATCCACGCTGTTATGAGACCCACAGTGTTGCATGATCTTGGTATACCACAGTCATCCTAAATCTTGTGCCCCTGGAGCATGGCAGTAAAGTTTATTTTAACGTGCTGCTCTGTTGAAGTTTTGTCAGTGAAGCTGCAGACAGTTCATGTCATGGGAAGTTTCTAGCTTGTTCTTCCAGTGACAATCTACTGAATTCAGTGCATCAGCATGAAGCATTTCATATATAGATATAATGAGGATATCATGGAACTGGCAATTTCTAATCCCACTCTCACATTTGTCTAAAGCTGTAGCAGTTAGCTCTCACTCATAGAAAAAATGTCCAGCGTTTCACATGTATTTCATATGAAAAGAATTGCAGACATGAAGCAGAAGCCTGACTGGGCTTGCAACCTAATTTGCAGCAATTTTTCAATCCGTCAAACTACAAAAAAACCTACTAATAAACAGATATATGAAGCCAATGGAAAGCTGCTGTAAAGATATTCTACATCCCTTTGTAAGACATAACTGGTATTTGTCTTGTAAACCAACTAGGAAAAACTAGTTTAACATTTTAAAAGAAGTATCAAAGTGCTTTCTTAAAACACTGTCTCAAAAAAACAGAGAGCATGACCATATTTTTTCTAATACTTTCTCAGTAATAATACTTTTCTTCTTTAAATCTGAGATTTAGAAACGGATTAAAGTGATCAGTTTGGAAAGTGGCTACAGCTTCTATTGGGTAAATGTTTACATATTCTAAAAGCATAATTTGTATCTCCAAAACACTTACCAGCTTAGCTAGCCTCCTTTGAAGAAAATGTAACTGCTCCCTACATTGCTGACAAACATTGGAGAGTCAAGCTTCTTTTGAATCCATGAACCAAAACACTTGTTTTGCCAACAAACTTAAATATAAATTTTGCCTCCAACTAAAATATAAGCACCTATAACTATTTAATCAAGGGGATTTATCTGGGGATTTATTGTTCAGTGGTTTTATACGTATTTGTTTATGTGGGACAAGCTGAATGTGCCACAGAGCAGCATAAAATGAACAATTAAATCCAAGGGACACAGCCTGAATAAACACTGAGAGTGTGACCTTGAAATGAATGCAAGCCTATAGCACAGCCTTAGGAATAATGTCAGCTGGAAAATGGTCTGGGAAGAAGGATAAAGTGCAAATTTCCTTCTTTCAAATACCTGTTTCAACCTTTCCAATATAATAGCTTGGGGTCAAAGAAGTGTCTGTTTGTTTATTCAAAGAGAGGACTTCATATTTTGAGGAAAGAAAAACTCAAGAAGTGATATAGACCCTTTAAGCTATCATACCCTCATGAAGGTGCTGTAATAATGTGAGATTTTATTACTGAATTTGGACCACTCACAATTACGAGCTTGATATTTACCTTATCTATCTTCTGTGTTTCTTTGTATCAACAGAACTGGCAAAACTCATTCATCTTCAGAAGGTGACTGGAAGGCAATTACTGTCCCAGCTCTGAAATTATCCTTCCAACTTTTGCCTTGCTGTGGCTATTTGTCCTGAACATAACTTAATACATTATATTATTGCAAAAAATTGCTGGACCCACTTCTTAAAATCATGGGTGAGTCAAAATTAGGTAGCCTGCAACTGAGGTAAATATCATTTAATTTTTGAAAAACAAGTCATGACATAAACATTCAAGCTCAGAGCTTGAATAAAAGGTTATCTCCCAAGGCAAGACTTTAAATCCAAACAACTCTAACTGACACTGGATTTTACTAAAACAGACTCTTACTTGTGGAAACTAATAAACATGTGGCAACAGTGACCCTGCTATCAATATATTAGATATAACACCAACTGATGTATATGGGAGACTGGGTGCAAGGACAGTATGCCAGTCTCAAAATCTGTTTACCCTTCAATCCATTTATATTATTCTGTTTGGCTGTTGTCTCAAGTGATGACAAACTGGACCTTTTTGCAGCTGAGTAAATATTCTGTGGGACTATTCCTTTCTAAAAAATTATAACGCAAATTTTTTCCTTGGCTGAAAATGAGCAATTAATCATAGTGGTCATTTGTCACAGGGTCTGTAACTCTGGAGAAACGAATCTTCAGAGATGCCTGGAGTTTGCTCATATGTATTAGCTGTTTCCACTTACATTTTTGACAATGTTGACATCATTTTTTTCTCTTTTTTTTGTATGGTAAAGAGCACTGGGAATCCAATGGCTGTGAGGTGAGGCGAGTCATGAACTCTGTGCTTTCAGAACTTACTGTAATACTGAAAAAAACCCAAACCCAACCCTTTTGTTTTCTCTCCATGGTTTTACAAAGTGATTGAAAAAGAGCCATGGAAGTGGGCACTTGCAGGTAAAAGAAGTTTTTGATTTACTATAAATAATTGTTCCAATATTAATCTCTCTTTGAAGATCTGAATCAAGCAATTCCCAATTTGGTATATATTTTTGGGAGCTTGTTATTTTCTACCAGAAAGAAATTGAAAACTGGGGTGAAAAAAAGAGGTGTGCATCTTACAAGAAATCTGGACAATAACTTTATTTTGCTATCCTGCTCAAATGCTTTCGAAAAGCATATTGGGGTAAGCTTCAGTTTAGAGAATAAAGACTTAACTGGTATTCAGATGAAAAGAAAATGAAACAGCTGTGTTTGATTCAGCTCTCACATACTTTAGTTGCACTCACAACTGCACTGTATCAAATATAAATTAACCTTGGTGTAAATGAGAGAAGGCTTGGACTCAAAGCTTGGATGCTTTGGAACCCAGCCGCAGATTAAGTTGCTCTAAAAAACAGATGCTGAAACATTGGGAGCATAGAGCCCATTTTGTTTGAGCTGATCTCTTCGTCAAAAATCAGGAAGGCTCAAAGGCTGGTCTACACTTGTTCTCTTGACTTAGGCTCAGTTTTGTCACATTGAATAATACCTGAATTTGTAAGCAATACTCTCTAATGCAGGGCCCTTGCCTGCACTTAACCTGGGCCCTGCTGCAAGTGAGGCTGGACCAGGTGCCTGCCAGAGGTCCCTTACCACTTCAGTTACACTATAATCCTGTGAATTTTGGCCATTGCTTTGCAGGAGGAAAGGGTCAGAGTTTGATGCCAATTCTGATGTAATTTGTAAGTTTATTTTTACTGCATGAGGGCAGGAACAAACTTGTGCTTGTCTTTTTATTTTTCTTTTTTTTCTATTATTAACATGCACTGAGATGTGGAAGCTTTTATTCACCTTCACTTTTTGGCTGCTATATTTTAAAACTTTAGAATTTTCATTTGGTGAGAAGTAACATTTCTATTGTCAGCCAATACGTAACCATACCTAAATTATTATTTTTACTGCTTCAGTACTAAATTTGGCTTAACCCATTTAAGTCATTTTTAGAGACAGATTTGCATTTGAGCTGATTATGTGAATGCCAAGTTTCAGCCTACAATGACTGAAAACAGCTGAATAGTGAAATAGTGAGTGACACTGTTTATAAAAGAAACAGCTCCTGACCCTCAATGACAGCTCTGTGGATATGATGATACAATCATCTGAGGATGTTCAGTCTTGTTCACAGTTATTACTACGTAGGTTCCTAATTTGTCGCCATCCTTCATCATCAGAATGTGTTCTGCAACTCACATTTTCAGAGTACTGATTTTTATTTCTGTCTGTTTCCTCTGAGTGATATCTTGTGAAGGGCCACAATATTTATAATATCACTTGCATCTTTTTTCATATGGCTACATTCTGCCTTTGGGCACAGCCTTCAGACTGAAATGCTGCAATATGTTGTGCCAGAGCAAAGCCACAGGAAATTACATGCTTTAGACATTCCAGCAAAGCACATTTTTCCTTCTTTTTCCCTTTGTCTAGCTAGGAAATTGCTATTAGCCCATGTAGCAAAGAGTTTGGCCAGTCCTTAAATCAATTCACCTGTGCTGAGTCCATGTGTGTGTATATACATAACGAGATTGTGTGGGACAAGCATCACTGCCTTATAATAGATGCATTACTGGGGTTCTGGAGGTGTGTGTCACCCCTCCCTCCCCCATTTTTTAAAACTTTTCTCTATTTCTTAATCATTCTCCTGTTCTTCATGTTCTCGTTTACTCACGTGGAAATAAGTCCGAGTTCTGGAGAAGGCAGGTTCAAGTTCACATCCCCAGTCACTATATTCCTCTCTGAATATTTCACATCATGCCTCTAATTTATAGGGAGCAATGTGCAAATTTGTCTCAGGAAGTCAGATGAAAAGCTCTAGGCTTGTCATTTTCCAAAGGGAAAAGTGTGAATGTCACCATAGTGTTTCATGGATTACATAGTCTATCATATTTTCCTGAAGCACACCAATAAGAAAATTTTTAGTATTTGGAGCCTTTCCATCTTCCACTTAAAAAAAAAAACACACTAAAAACCAAACCAAACCACCACCACCAACAACAAAAAAAAAAATTAAAAAAACCTAAACAAAAAACCCAAAACAAACAAAAAACCCCAGCACAAAACAAAAAAAACCCCCAAAACAAAAAAACCCAAAGTCCAAAAAACCCAAAACAAAACAAAAAAACCCAAAACTAAAAAAAAACACCGAAGTCCAAAAAACCCAAAACCAAATTGAAAAAACCCCAACCAAACAAGCAAGAAATCCCCACAAAAACCCAAACCAAATGAACAAACCACCTAGCAAAAGAAAACAGAAAAAGAAAAAAGAAAGAAGCATTTATATAATTTTAAAAGACTTCATATAAAAATACAACTATTTATCCATAACTCTGGGTGTGTAACATTTAATCATGTTTATCTGCAGAAGGAAGTAAGGAGCTATAAAGAAGGAAGAGTCTCTGTTCCTTCTACAGTGTTAAGCATAGATCTGGTACTCATCATATGAAATAAAAAGTGGGGGGGGAAGTTTTGGAGAAAATAACTAGATTTACCCAGTAGTTTTACCTATCATTTTATGTCTCTTTGGTTTTGGGATTCCCAACAAAACATGCATTTATTTTCGAGGGACACCTCTCCTTACCACCCCCCGTCCCCCCAAAAAACCCCAACCAACCAATCAAACCAAAAAGACAGCAACAAACCCAAAACTTTAGAATGTCTTTGTATGTATGATCATTATTAATGGCTAACTTTTTGTGGTTGTGTGTTTAAATTCAGGATCTTTAATGCCACTTTATGGTTTACTGGGGTCATAGCAATTTTCTTGCAAAGAAATCTGTTAGTTATTGACATCTGTACTCGAATGGGATGGAACAGTCTTAAGAGTACTTGAACAATTGGTTCTGCTGTAACTTTTACAAAGCCTTTGGTTTAGCCTTGTTAGACATTTTGTGCCTCAGATTTTATACACTGTTTGAAGTGTCTCTTTATACATTATTCATGTTCCCATCAGCACAATATTGAATTTTGGCATCCTTCCAAGGACTGGTAACATTCAGTTCCAAAATGAGGCTGAAAAGGAAAGGAGGGGAGAAGATGATCATATTTCTCATTTTTTGCTCAAATTTATCTGACCATTGACCTACTTTATTTTCTTGAATAGCATGAGAGATAAAAGTGGATTGATGAAATAATTTCTACAGATATCTGAGTGCCAGTGAAATTAACTGGAGGGAGTACAATCTTAAAGAGACAGGGACAAATTCACCATTGGTATTATGCCAGCCAGGGGTAGAATAGAATTTATTGTAGTTTTCTTATAGCAGAAACTAAACAGGTAAATTTGTTATTAGTAAAAAGCTGATATGATCTTTCAAACAGTAAGGCTTGGGCAGTGATGCAAGGAGCAGATGGAATTTGAGAAGTTAATGATCTAGTAGTGGCACAGGCCTTGTAAGCATAGCTTTATTACACTCCTTCAGGAACTTTAGCCTTAAGCCATGGATGCAGTAAATCCTGATCTTGATAGAAAGCTATCTTATCTTTGAGGATAAACCATGAAACAATGTTGATACCACTGCTTTCCCTCCATGAGGACAAAGTTTGCACGGCTCAGACTTTAGCAGTAAAGAATACCTACTCCTGCAGTTTTGGCAGATACGATGCCACAGATCACAGTATTCTTCTAGCGTTTGCTAACTCTAAAACAAATGCCTCTCCACTGATATGATAATATTCATCAAAAAGTCAGTGGAAGGTAACAGATCTTGTTAAAGTAGGAACAAAGTACCTTCATGCTATTGTCCTGATCTGTTTGTATTGCCTGCTATGGGAAAGAGACCTGTGATTTTTCATGACATTTAGCAAAATAAAAATACTAAATAATTGCTTGGACTTCAGTTGATTTAGAAGCCAGCTAACTGTGCACTGAAATCAAGAACTACATGGGCAAAAGCAAAAATTATCAGCCATGCTGATGACTGCTGTAATGGAGTCTGAGATAGTTGATCTCGGAGATGGCTGCTCAATAAGGCATTTGGCTGACCCAGAACTGCTTTCCAATGCATAGGTCTCCTGTTTGTCCACTAGAAGCAAGCATTTGTGGAGAAAACTGATCATCTGGGATCATCAGAACTGGTGACTGTTACATTTATATTGATAAACTTGAATAAGTCCCATTTTGTTTAGTGAGAACTATCACTGAAATGGATTGCAGAAAGAATCAACACAATTATAAATTGGGTTTTTTTCTTAGCAATACTGACTTGAGATCAGAAGATAACTATTCTTGCTTCCAGAGTAGGAACTGCTTGACAAGTAAATTTTTAGGTACCTTTTGCTATGTCAAAGAGACTG
Organism: Cephalopterus ornatus; assembly: GCA_013396775.1. Lineage (NCBI taxonomy): Eukaryota > Metazoa > Chordata > Aves > Passeriformes > Cotingidae > Cephalopterus > Cephalopterus ornatus. The sequence goes on from VZRE01011772.1 coordinate 75,743, forward strand.
TGTAGAACACACTGGATAAAAATCTATGTCTTGTCCTCACTGGGGATTATTTTCTCCATTGCACTGAGGACTTACAAAGAGAAGAGCAGCATATTGTAAATTAAAGTTCCTACTATGACCAAACATGCCTTCAGGAGCAACGTCTTAGGCACCTAGATGGAGGAATAGCTCTGAATATTCCATATGATCATCCTCTCATTCCCCACTAAGCTGATATGCAAGTGCCATGCTGAGCAAGGCCTTCTGAATGCTTCACTCTATGTGGTATTCATGACTTCGATGCTGTTACCACTATTTTCAAGACATTTTTCAGTCTGTCTTTTTAACCTTCAAAATTTGTCTTTTTTTCCAGGCTCTTAGGGAAGACTGAGCTGAGAGATGAACAGCCTTCAGCTTATTTTTCCTCATAACTGTTGCATATTTATGTGCTGAATTGTGATGAGCTGTCCCTCCTATATTGCGTATTACTGGATATTTTAATTCATGAGATGGGATTCAGAGCAGAGAGGTGTTTCCGAAAGTTTTTATAGCTCTAAATAAATAAATGAAGCAGACAAGTTTTTGTCTTTTCATCTGCCTCTTCAGCAAGTGTGTTTCTGTACTGTTTATTTTGTTGTTCTGCAGGATCAAGCTATCTCAGTGATAGACACCATGTGAATGAAAATAAATAAAATCATGGTCTTGGTATTGTCTCTTTTGAGAGAAGAATAGAACAGAATTGAGAAACTACTCACCTTTCTCATTTGTTTTCTTTGTGAGTCTTGTACACAAATAGTTTCACCAGAATTATTCAAACAATATTTCTGAGCTGTCCTCACAATAACTGTGAAGAAGTTTTCCCTCTGGCTTCTGCACATCTTGCATTCTTCCCATCATATGAGTTAGAGAAAGCCTCTTAAAAATGTGTCACAGCAACAAGAGTTTTACCTTTTGGTTTTTATCTTCCCCCATTCCCAAGCTGTTATAATTTTCCGTAACCTCAAATATTTCCTTTTTGCAAAAACAAGAAAAATTGCAGAGGTGTTCAGAAAGTATGATCAGTTTAACCTCTCCAGTATAAATGCAACATGCAATAAAGGTTTTAAATATCAGCTTAATAATCATGAGCCTTTCAGCTTGCTTTGATGTCTACGGATCTGATTCTGCAAAGACACCTAAACCTGGCACAGGATTAAAATCATGTACTATTGATAAGGTCCTTGAGTTGAACAAATCAGTTGATCAAATACCGGCCAAAAATTCTTATTAAATAACTAAAAATTTAAATGTAACACTATTAAATGCTTTAAATGCTGTGGTGAAAACTGTATGACTTCTTTGGCTTTTCTCTTTTCTATGATTGTGTGCTGTAAACTCCCTTTCTCTTTTCCTTCCCTTTCTTTCATATTTCCATTTTGTCTCTGAAAAGGACAGGGGAAGAACATGAAAACTGATTATTTAATTTTGTATGCCTTAAAAAGTTGGCATGTTTTTCTTTATTAAAAAAATCTTTTTAATAAAAGCATAAAGTCTGTACAACTATTGTTACACAGACTTGTCAGAATTAATCCTTAAGGTACTTGAGAGTAGAAGAAAAATTAGCTGTGGCTAAGGCATAGGTCCATCTGAGCTCTTTGTGTAGTCTTGAGAATGTCATATTGTTTGCCTGATGCCTACATGCTAAGGGATACCTAGACTTCTGAAAAGAGGAGTTGGGTGATATACAGCATATTCATGTTTGAAAAGATCTTCTGAGCTTCTGAGATGGAAAGATCTACAACAGCAGGAAGTCTTATTATTCCTGAAGGTTATGAGTAAATAAACACAGGAGACAAATCTAGTAGATTAGAAAACAACTAGAATTTACGGTCCATTCCCTGAGTTGTTTAACCACGGCTTTGCTTCTCTTTTTTTTTTCAACAATCTCAAAACAACAAAAAGCTGATTCTATCACAGCAAAATTTGAGCTTTCATACCAAAGGGTCTTTGTTTATGTATTTTTGTAAGTAGAAAGTTAAGGAATATCATGAACAGGGAGCAGAGACTCACTGTGCTTCACACTGGTGGAAGCCCACTGCAGGTAGTTACGTTTTTTTATGTCATGGGTAGGCTCAATTAACAGGCCATTGTGTGGAGAAAAGCATACTCTGGGAACCGCCATACATTTGCTCTTCTCAGAAATTGCAGTTCCACCCTAAACACTGAAATCCAATGCATGTCTGGTTATCCATCCAGCTTAATTCCTCTGAAAAAAAAGTTGGTTTTTTTCTCAGTATTTTCTACATCTTAGTTGTCTTAAGAAAGAGGGGCACAGTCTAGTTTCAAAACTTGTCTGCTGGTGTATTGGGAAACAGTCAATATTTCTTTCATCACTTCTTTTTTTTTTAATGAGCATGTGGAATGGGATGCAACATGACCAATAAATTGTTTCACTTCAGTAGAGGTGGATCACTGGCTAGCATTGCTGTAGCTGAGACCTTACTTTACAGTGACCTGTTTCATCAAGAACAGCATCTAGAAGAGAATTAAGTATTGTCTGATGTCTATGTGTTAGGAACTTAGAGGTGGAATTTATAGCTAGAGAATTTTGCTATGGGAAGTGAAAAACAGTACTTAACAGTATTTAAAGACATCTTGTGGAAAATAGCATTACAATAATATTAGAGGGAAAAATAATTTTGGAAGTCTTAGGGAAGTAAATGAGTAAGTATGACTGGGATTGTAGAGTAAGGTAACATGAAATGTCCAGCTGTATGAGTGCTTCTTTCTTTAACAGTCCCTAGTTTTACTTAAGAGACCTAGAAGAATATGTTTAATGAGCTCCTATGTGTATAGTGAAACATTAAGGAGTCCATTTCTTCGAGAAGAAACCGAGGAGCCAAAGGTAGGATTAGCCTGCCCTGGTTTTGTGCCAGTCTGTGATTTTGTTGAGTTTAAAAGAATTTGGATTAGACATAGTTTGATACCTTTATTTGTCATAAGCTTCTTGGGAGAAAGATTTTTAATGAGTTAAACACTGCCTGCAGCCAAGATCCTTCAGACTTAGGTTTTTATATGGCTCTGTCACAGAGAAATATAAAATACTGCACAAATTAAGGGGAAATAGAAAGGCCATTTTCTCTGCCTCATCCTCCGGGAAGAGTCTCTATATGGATCTTTCTTCCTGTTCCTTTCCTTTATCAGCATTTTTTTTCTCAGAGGATATCCTATGTGTTACACTTACTCTCTAATGTTTGATAGTCAGTCTATATGAAATAAAAAAGCAATGGCTTTTGTAATAGCATCATTTGGCAGAAGCTGGAAGCAAAAGAGAAATGTGGAAAATACAGCTCCTTCAAGGCCAAAATGCTTGAAGAAAGTCAGCTGAAAATTAACATAAAAGTGTTTGAGCAGGAGGGAAAGAAGGATGCTTCTGATATAGGGATCAATTCTGAACAGCATGTGGCCCTCCTGAAGAGATGGAGGTTCAACAAACTTTAGAGAAGGAGAATCAAAGAAATATTTGTACTTAATTTATGTTGCTGCCAAGAATGAACTGAAGTGCAGGGGAACATCTATATTTTAGCTACAGAAATGAAGGATGCAGAAGGAATATCTAAGTCAGCCCACAGTTCGCACAACCTGGTGTGGAAAAAATCTGAGCTCTGAATCATGATTATAGATATCACTGAGCCAGTAACATAAAATAAATAAGCCTGAAAAGTATTAAGAGCAAACATGATTGTATTGTATCCCTAAGGATCCTTTAATAAAGTTGCATAAGAAGGATATCTGATATCCTCTTGCTCAATTACTTTCTGATGCCATTAAGTCACGCCCCATGTGTATGTGTGTATGTATATAACTATGCATATATAAAATAGATTGCATGTAATGTATTCAGCAACAGTTTATGTTGTCATTAAAATCCAATTGTTCTTGCCTCTCATCAAGTAATAATAAACCATTGTTGCTGCTTCATATGATCATTAGATTGTGTTAAAGCTGAACATAAGGAAGTAGAATGTGTGCAATGCCACCTCCCTGCCTTTACGGACTGTGTGCGCTCTGAGGAGAAGCTCATAGATTTAGATGTCAACACTTGGCACCTGAAGAACCTGTTGGTACTGTTCTTTTGGATTTTGTGTGCATGTTCCATTTAATTGTACTTTATATTAAAATTCGTACTTTGTGGCTAGTAGTCTGCCATTTTGCAATATAGTATGTGCTAAGTGGGAAAAGAAATTGAAATATTGGCAAAAATATGTATTTTTCTAATCAGGAGATGTATAAAGATACAGGTTTGCATTTGTTTTTTCCATCAGGTCTTCAGAAATATTAGTCAGTTCCTCATTTATTCTTAGAGAAAAAATGGCAGGGCTTTCTTTTGGGTCTGCTTGACCCAACTAGAGTAGTAGTTGGGTAATAGTACAGTAGATTATTGACAACTACTTGAAAAAAAAAAGAAAAATCCCTACTGCACCCCTGAGAGAAGACACAGCATGACATGGTCTCTATCTGAATGTATGTGTCCTTTGTGTCCTAAATGTGACAAATTGAGGCAGAGCAGCAAACCAGCAGGGAAAGAAGCATGACCAGGAAGCACAAAGGCTGCAGCCACTGGGTTGGTTGCCCCCACGCAATTTGTGCCAAGCATGCCATGCCTCTGCCCTGGGGCTGGCACCCTTAGGAGCCCCTCAGCTTCTGTGCTGTGCCCTCACCCTGCTCACTGCCATGGGGCTGGACTGCCACAGCCCATATGTGGGCTGCAAGTCTGAGGGCTGTGCTTTTCTTGGAGGTGCACGGGGGCACATCTGTGGGTGTGCCAGGTAATGTCCTACCCAGAATCTTCCCTGGCTGGGGGTAGATTATGTCAGAACTCCTGGGCTCCCTGTGGGGAGCTCCCAGGCCGGCCTGGAGCCCACACACCATACCCCAAAGAGGGGCAATGAGGAGCCCAGGGCCCTGCAGTCTTTGCCAGCTGCATGGCAGATCTTGTCAGAGTGCTCACCAATAGCTGAAATCTGCCTGGAGAAACATATTTAGGGAAGCCTAACTGCAGAGACTCCATCCTCAGCCCCCTCTATTGCAGAGGTTAAGAGAGAGATTACTACAGGCAGGAGCTGTCCTTGGGCCGTACTGTGGGACGTGTCTCGCACAGTCTGCAGCTCATTCATGGACCCAGAGACAGGGCATCCAGGCATTGTTTAGGTTCCCCTGTTTAAATGAATATAGTATTTATCTGTGGCAGATACTGATGAGGGTGAATGCCTAGGAAATGCACACTGTGAGGCTGTTCACACTTGGGGTTGCCGTGGGTACAGCTGCCTGCGATGTGGTCTCCCTGCCTCAAATGCTCTGCTTTGCCTGATCTCAGTAAAGAGAACGGAGTGGAGGCAGGGCTGGAGAGTGAATCAGATGCCTGAAATTAGATGCTGTGAAACCTGTTCTCATTTAATACCTACCTCAAAGGATATCTCAAAGGCCAGACTGCAGCTGCAAGAAAGGCAATGATAGTCAGCATTAAACTCTTTTGCAGGCTCTCTGGGCTTTACATCTGGAAGAAAATGCTTCACACTGCTCACACCCTGTCTCCTATCTCCACAGAGCAGCAGGTTGGTAAAGCTCCTAGTACCAAGTGTGTGCTGGATACTTAGTAATCTGGAGGAACAAGGCTGACAGCAGAGGTTGGTGCCTTCAGAGAGAAAACTGTTACCAGCTGATGCTTCAAACAGCAGCTGCAGCATCCTCAGATCCACCAGCTCCCACTCAAAGACCTTGCCTGAATCCATTCAACTTGCAGCAGGCAGGCCACAAGCATCCATGGAGAAGCCTACTCTATACAGAGAAACAGCTGGCTGTGGATATGGAAAGGTCTTTATCCCACTGAGATCAATAAGGAAGGAGGTGAGAGCACTGAGGGGGTGGGGAGGGAACAGTGTCAGTAATATCCATAACCCCTTTGAGGGGGAAGGGGCAAAGCAGTAAGAAATGCTGCTTTTGAGAATGGGAGAAGTTGAATCACAGTTCAGTAATAATGCAATAGAAATAGAGGAAAAACAAGGCCTGCCGCCTGGTCTTTAAAGAGATGAGGAACACAAACTTGCCCTGGGTAGAGAGATCTGCACTGGAATTAGGCAGACTGAGCTGGGGTCCCAGTTACTGGGTTGCTGCAACTTTGGCTTTACAGCATGTATCTGGAAGGACACTAGAGGCATTGGCTTTTGTATCTACAGAACTTCAAAATGTCTTTCTAAAATATACTATAACAAAATACACTGTGTTCCTTACAAGATATTTGTGGTTTTAAGTATATATATGTCTGTTCTCCTGTATTTATACATTGTATGAGCATATATAGATGGGGAGAAAAATACCTGATGTATGGGTAAAATATGGGATTATGGTCAAGCCCTTGTACTGGACAGTGAAGAGGTTCAGAGTAGAAAAGGGCAATATTTTTTAGTGACTGAGATGCACCATTATAATTTTAAAAGGATCTTTAATATTGTGTTGTTCGGCTATTGCTTTCCAGAAAGGTATACGTGATATATGACTGAATACCACAAACAAATTCTTGGAGGAAAGTATTTTCTGGTTGTCAGTAGATGGGCAGTGTAGCTGAGAAGAGGATTTCATCATGAGTTCTCCAGATTGCCTAGCTGGCAGTCTCTGCTCACCTCCCAGTGGCCCCCTGCTTTGCTGCTCTGGTAATGTTTAATGTTCAGCTGGAGAGACAAAGGAGGATTATCCTTTCAAAATGTATATACATCAGCCCTGCCTGAAAGAGAAATACAGCAGGAAACACTGATTCCAAATAGCTATTTAGAGTGTCTGAAATGCAGACAAAACAGAAATAAAACAGAAGCTGAAAGTGGCGATTTTTGTTCAAGCAGAGAAAGAACTCCCTTTTGGCACCTTTTCAAAGGCATTAACTATACCCAAAGAGCAGTTGAAATGGGGTGATGAAGAAAATGGTACTTCTGATGTAAAAAGCTAGGCATTGGTAGCAATAATTACTCCTTTAGATACTGGTTTCCACTGAACTGGAATTTAGGAGGTAAAAAATGTTTCTCTTCTTGGTGGTAAGTCTGCTGGGCTAAATTTGAAACTTAAAGCTCCAAAATCTCCAGGCAAAGATTGCCAAGTCTAAAGAATCCTACTAAACCTGTGTCAGCTGGAGGCTGATACATGAGCTCCTGCTCATCTACTGCACAGAATTATGCCAGGCCCTTATGCAAGGCCCTAAACACAGGACACTGGCTGAAAAGTGGGTCTGCATCTGCTCCACTTTCTGGTGTGGGGAGAATGACTACTGCAGACTAGATGGGCAGTATCTGGGATATTATGTGTGATGTGCTTGCTTATCTTTTTTTTTTTCTCCTACATAGCCTGTCAGTAATCGGAGACCAGAACCTGCATGAGACAGTTTCTGGATTAAGATTGCTTGATGCATTAGATAGATCTAAAAATTAATCACCTGCTGTGCTTCTGTCCTTTTATTAAACTCCTAGAGTGATAATAGATTTAGATGATACCCCAAACTCCAAAACTTTCTTTGGTCTTAGTGCCAAGATTTAATGCGTTAAAAATTAGAAGAGATATATCTTATCTTTTACCTTTACTAAGAAAATCTTTTTGGGGAAGCAACATGATGTCCAGTTCTAGCAGAGATGTATCCAGGGCTGCCATCTGTCACACTGAGCCTATGCCTTTCTGACTCTGGCCCAATGCCAATTAAATTTAGCATACAGAAAGCAGAGGTAAAGGGTCCAAAACAATCAAGAGAACATGAATATCACAGAAGGAAGTTCATGCCTCATTCATATGCCAGTAAGGATATCCACTAGCAAAGGGCTTGAAAGAAAGAGCAGAAAAAAAAAAAATATAGTGACTGTATGAAAACAAAAGTGTTGCTGCACTGGCATTCCTAGAGGACTTCAGTCTTCCCTTTTGGTTAGACTAGGAAATGATGACCTTATCTCACGGCACTGGTATGAGCAGCAGCTGACTTTTTCATGTGGGCTGGGCATGCACCATTAGTACCACTTTCTTCTTTCCCACAGCGCAGGATAATCAAAAACAGACCACTCATTTCAGCAGGGAAAGGCAGTCACAGCTCTCTGTGAGAGCTAAAGGCAGAACATAAGAACAAAAGAGAGGCTGTATTGTTCACACCGTGAACAGGATACTTCCTCTTCTAGCTGAGACTGCTCAGGTCACTGCAGGCTGCTTTCTGAGATTCTGCAGTTTGTCGGGATGGTATGTAGGGTTTGTCTGGCATTTGCCTATCTATTGCAGTAATTGTCTGGTTTCTTTTTACACCTGTGTATGTTTTTTTCACAGCCACAATAGTAAAGAGTTACACATATGTACTACTCACTTGCATGAAGAAATAGCTCCTTTTGCTGGTTTGGAGCCCAGGTCTTGCTTGTTTGCCCTTAGTTCTTGTATCGGAAGAGACAGTAAATGATTGGTCTCTACTTACTGTCTTCATGTTGCTAAGGATTTTGTGGACATTTATTCCAAGCCCCTACGATGCCTCCTCTCCATAACGAAGAGTCCCTCTTCCTCTTATTGAAGCTTTTCTTGCTTTTATTTATCTTTGCGGGTCTTCTATGAACCTTATATGTCCTTTTGCAGAAGAGGAGAGCAGAACTGAACAAAATATTCCTAGGCATGGGCAAAACACAGATTTATGCTGCAGTGCGAGTTTTTTTGTTTTGTTCTCTATTCTCTTCCTGATATTTGTTTTGCTCTTTTGACTGCTATAGAAGAGTAACTTGATGTTTTTTATGGACTTTTTTATCATAACATGAAGGTCTTGCTCCCAAATGGTAATAGTCAGTACAGAGCACATAATTATTTGTGTGAAGCAAAGATTGCTTTTCCCCTTGTGCACCAATTTACATTTATCTACACTGAGCTTCATCGACCAATCTATTGTCCAGCCCCTTGGTCCCTTAAGGTAAAAAAAAAAATCATAATCAGAGTTCTTGTTCTTAGTGCCTAGGTAGCTGGGACTTATCTGCAATTTTTTTTATCTCTCTGCTCATACTCTTCTTATGGTGATTGGGTTTCTTTAACAGTAAAATTTTCAGAAAAAATCCAGGCAGAATTGGACTAGTGACTGCTCTGAGAAATGACCATTACTCCTATTTTCTGTTCTGAGTTTTGTATGCAGTTTTGTTTTCCATGCATGCTCATTTTCTTTGTCTTTGATGAAAAAGTTTCTAAGAGGCCTCTTGGAAATCCAGGTGTATCAAGTAGACCATCCTCACCTACACTCTGTTGATCTCCTTAGGCACCCCGTGTGGATAGCATGGCTCAGATGAATCCATTTCCCTCCTAACATGGCTGATGCTGTGGTTCTTTAAGTGACTCATTTTTGGCAGGCAATTATTTTAGCCAGACTCCTATTTCCAGTTCTCTACAATAACTCAAGAATGAGCATTCAGCAGTTCTTGGAAGCTGGCCATGGCAATATCATGGGGAGTTGTCATGTCAAATCCACCAAGAAATACATTTGTTGTGAAGGTCTGTGAGGCATAGTCCGGGTGATTCACCCTGGTGAGCATCTGTCTGTGTGCGTGTGCGGGAAGCTGTTCTAGCTCCACTAAAGAGCAGTCTGGGATATTTCTGGGTTTGGGCTCTGTCATTATCCAGGAAAGACCATACATTTCTCTATTTGAAGTACACAGACACAAATCACCTGTGCCTCTGCCTGGCTCAAAGGGTGTAGTCTCCTCTCTCTCACAGCTTCCAAACATCTAGCAAGTTTAATCCTGAGGTATTATTTTCATCATTAGAAGACTGAAAAGCAAGAATAACTATTTGCATATAAAATAAGCTGCCTTATTGTGGATGTTGAATGCTAATCATACACCATATATTTTCATTTATATGTACCAGAGCGAGGGCATAAGCACAAGCTGACCACAGAGAGCTGACATGCAGGCTGCCTCTTCCTCAGAGGGACCACCTAGATTCCCTCCAAATCTCTGTGGAACAAATCAACTGATATTTCCCTCTGTGTTACAGGCTGGGTGTGCTCCTTAGGGAAACAAGGCATACAGGTAAAATTCAAGCACCTATAAACACAGAGTGCTCACTCAGCACCAGTAGATGCATGGAGGAGAGTAGATCAAAAATGAGTGGTAGACTCGCTTTAGAAGGAGCTGCTGGTAACCTGAGAGGTGGCAACAAAGACCTTGTGTGGGAAAGAGTCCAGCTGCTGGATGGTGCCTTTTAACAAACCCCGATCCGTAGCCTTTGAAATGCTGGTGAAATGCTTCCAAATGACTGCTTATAACTTCTCAGAGTTGCTGCTACAACTGTGGATAGTAGCAGGCCCTGCTTTTCCCATAACTTACCTAAAGTGAAAGGAAGTTCTAGCTGAATCATTGATAGGTTATTCTTCTTTGCAGTAGATGTTTGTGGTGGTCTGGTGTGGCCCTTCCTGATAATTGACAGAATCTGTGTGATTAAACAGATGGGCTATTTCAAAAACTTGGGAGAAGAGCAAGTAGGGCTCTGAAGAAAAAAAAGATGAAAAAAAAAATGTGCACAGGTGCTGGTATTCAAGCACTTCTGCTAAACCTAAATAAAATCTACCATGTGACTGGGTGAGGCTTCCTCTGGGGTGGGTGTGTCTGTTGTGAAGAGGAGACGGGATGCTTGAGCTGTCGAGACCTGCACGAGGTATGTGTTTCTAGAAGCTGGGATGTAGGGGTGTGATACAAAGCTCCTTCCAAAGGGGCCCTCCTAGGTAAGAGTCATTTGGACTAAGTGTGGAGATAAATAGTGATCTCCACTGTGTTGGTACATTTAAACATTTTGCTTTAGCTATTTCAGTTGGATTGATCTCAGGACAACTCTGGAATAGCTTGAACGAGTAAGTTGTGTGGAGGGACAGAGATAGGGTGTAAGAAATCTATCAAGATAGGATAGCTGTAAGCTGAAAGACCCAACAGGCAGCATTTGGCACTGTCTTGTGCTGGATGTATTTGGATAAGGGTTTTTTGGGGGGGTGCCAATGAGAGAGAAGGAAGTAATTTAAAATTAAGTTTATACTTATAGTTACAAGCCTATGACTCTTGAGGATCTACCTCTGATCTCCAAAATTCTACACTAAAACAATAAAAAATTCAAAAGATATTATTCAAAGAAGATATGCTTCTCCATGGCTGTCAGTTTGTTCAATGCAATCTGAATATTGCTGTTGTGTGCAAATGCTCCTGGCTGAGTCTCAGTCTTCTGTGAAAAACATCTACATGGTTTCATGTTTGGAGGTGTAAGACTTGCCATCTGACTTCCAGGTCAGACTGTTCTTGTGTAGCAAAAAGGTTAACTGGAAGAAAGAAAGAAAGAGGGGAATTAAGAAACCATGAGAAGATGTGCTTTATTTATGACATATGAAATAAAATAAAAACCTTCACACTTTTCTAAGCACACAGAAATCTCACTTCAATTATTTTACAGTGCTGAGTTATCCTATTACAGTGTGTAAGTGAAACTCTTTACAGTCCAGATGGAAAAACATCTGAGCATTGCTCTGTTTTGCTGACAAAAACATTTAAAACATATTTATGAATACTACTTTTACTATCAACCAGCTGAGGATTTTCTCACAAGTATTTGAAATAATTTTCTGTTAGATCTACTGCTGTAACTTTTAGTATATTACAAAACTCTTTCTGAAAGATTTCATCTGAAATTAATGTAGGTGATTTGAGTAATAAATACACCTATGTGTCTGTTTTTCCAATACAAATCTTGTAACATAGACAATCTAATTTCAGAGTTCTTTCAATACAAATCCAGTAATATACACAATCTAATTACAGAGACCTGTTCAGCAGCTGAGTCAGATTTAAAGCTGAATACAATTCACTGACTATGGGAGCTTAGACATAAGCTTAGATGACTATAGGCTCCAGATAAATGTTTCTCCTAATATTTTCTGGTATTTTATCTTTCATACCTAATTGTCAACTCAGACCCTTTTTATTTCCCCTTTTTTCTCCTTGATTTTCAGATTTGATGAGAAGTCTTCTTTAGGTTTGATTTTTCTGAATATAATACTGTGTGATTTCAAACATTTTTCCTACAGGAGTCTAAACATCAAATCCATATCTATTTTTCTTTTTTTTTCCCTTTCTTTTATCAGTTTTATTACAGTCTTTTAAAAGCATTAGTAATAAACAATTATGAGCTGCTTTTCTTTTTCTTTCTAAGTGTCTTGGTTTCTTCATTGTCCAATATTGTTCTTCTGAAGACTGCTCTTCATATCTCTATTTTCTGATGATGACCAAATCCCTAGATAAAGTGATTTAGTAAATGCTATGCTTGGCTCCATTATCACAGAGTTTAAGCATGTGCTACTAGTGATGCTTTATATGCAAACAGACTGTGAAGTTATTTAAAACACTTTCATCCACCATATTTTCCTTTGCCCAGCCTGTGCCAATTCAAAAACTGCAAGGTGAAAGAAGGCACTCTTCCTCCTGCTGTGATTCTTGAATCAGCTTGAGTATTTGTTAACACAACATTCTCAGTTTTTAATATGTGGTAATGATATTAATATACTTCCTGGGGAGATTTCCCTTCTACTGAGTGCATTTCTCTTCTTTTTCCTCCTCGTCTGTGTGGTGAGTCAAATACCTCTAATAAACATTAATAAATATTACCTTTAGCATATATTTAAGTCAACAGAGAGGATATTTTCCCACTAACCTGCTAAGAAATTTTATTAAAATAAGTGGATCTTAACAATTTACAATGAAGGACAATTCTCCATAAATTTCCATTTTAAGGTATGCACGTAGCAATACACTTGGCAGAAAAATAGCGAAGAACCTTTTAGTAGATACACTATGTTGCAAAAATTATATTATAAAGAATAGGCATACATCAGTCACTGTTTAGAAACTGGTCTGGTAATTCAAAGCACAGTGCAAGAGCTGGCTTTTGTGTCTAAAAAATCTTCAAATTACATAATGTTGGGCTTGTTAGTACTGGATTATTAGGATGGACAAGATTATAAACTGAAACCTTCATTATCTTGGGTTTATTGAATAATATATATTTTAGTTAAGCTAGGTCTTGCTGTAGGGGATTGTGACCAAAAAATACCTTTGTAATTCTCTTCTGCATAGTTCCAATCCATGCCCGTGTCCCTATAAATAATAGCTGGCAGCTTTGTGTATTTAGGCATTTTAGGGTTATTTATTCTTACAAAGTGGAATATAAGTAAAAACTGGTCAAAATGCAACTCCAACAAACATTCTCTCACGCGTCACCCCAGGGCATGATACTGAAGGAAAACCCACACACTTTACTGCATGCCAGACTGTCATGTCTTGTCTCACTGACTCCTCCCTAATTGCCTCTCTACTTCTGAAATTCTTGCCTGACATTGACATTGGATTAAGCAAGACTTCTCCAAATACACTCAGGAGTTACTGCATCTATGTATTCTTTGATTCTTGCTGTGACTTTTAAGAAAGTGATTCTGGCCTTGTAAAATGGAGTTCTCCTCCCCGCATCTGAATTGTATTTTCCTATGATATTCTATTGTCAAATTCCTCCTTGTTACATACTAGGTTGGATGGGGCTCTGAGCAACCTGGTCTAGTGAAAGGTGTCCCTGCCCACGGCAGGGATGTTGGAACAAGATGATCTTTAAGGTCCCTTCCAACCCAAACCCTTTTATGATTCTGTGATTTTATATGGCATGACAACAGCATTCATTTCGATGCAGAAGGGGATAATGTCTAGGATTTAATCTTTTAAAATATATATACATAGAAACACAGGCAGTACAGTAATGCATTTATAATTTCATTTGAAGAATTTTGGTATGGGTGCAGAAATGTCTTGTTTCTCATAGAAAGAGAGCATTTGCTACCTATGAATAAAATCAGATATTTTAAACCAGAGCAGGATAGCTAAAACATTTCATTTATGTAAACTTCTTTCCTTGGCAATATTGCAAATATTTATCCAAGTAACTGCTTTAGAAATCAGTTGCATTGGAAAATAACAATGTGACATAATGAGTAGTTTAAGTAGACAGTAGGGATAAAAAGGAATTCCCTGACTTAAATTATCTGTTTATTAATTTCTACTTCTGTATTTCTTAAGGACAGCATTAAATTAAATTTGTTATATGCATGAAATATTTTCTATTCCAACTATAATATTTGTAAACAATGTAAAAACAGGAGTCACAATAGGTACTTAGGATACAGTAATATATTATGCTACTTTTCCAGGGCTAACTAAAAGAAGAAAAATAGGTTTTGCCTTTTATTTCTTTACTCCTACTTGCTAAGGTCATAGGGTGAAATTCAATCCACTAAAGTTAACTAAAGTTATGCCTGCCCTTTGATAAATTATATTTTGTAAAATCTACCCCATATTTATCTTTGCAATTAGAACTGAAAAGAAAATACTGTAAATTTAAGACTTGCATTTCTAAAAAGGAGAAAATGAATTATTGTTCCTTAATGAAAATGCTGAATTATAAATGCTCTCAATCATGGTAGATGTAAACACACAGGGCAGAACTGATGTTTCAAGTGTCTTTCTCCTGATGTGAAACCCCTTTAATCACTTCAAAAATTACATTAATTTTAATATATTTTTAATTAGTTCAGTAAACTTGTAAGTATGATGAAGAGATGGAAATCAAGCTTCTTAATCTTAACTGTTAATACCCACAGTGACATAGAGACTATAGGATTGTAATCAGTTAAAATGTCACTTTGGGGGGAATTTATTGACACAGAAAAATTGATAAATGAGAAAATACTATTTCAATCTCAGAAGCAAATTACCCTTTTCAACAGCACACTGGAATTGCATCCCAAGTATTCAGCTTCAGTTGGTGAACAAAAGAGCCATCATGGAAGGCACTGCCTCATAAGATATTATCATATTCTGCAGGGATAAATCAATAATCTTGAAAGAGAAAGGAGAAGCAGAAGTTGAGAATTGACATATAAAGTGAATACATCCCATAACATTGTAATATTGAATACTCTAAATGAAGGACTGAAAGTTAGCTGTTTTTAATGAGTTAGTTGCTCTTAGCTGCTCCTAATGCTTTTATGACAGAAAGATTTTGCTGCCCTTAAAGGGATGTGAGGGGAAAATAAAAAATCAACAACTCCATTCCTTAATGACATTATATAGCTAAAGACTACTGTAATGCTACTTCATCACAGGTTATTAGGAATGCAGTGTTACTTTTAAGAGGTTTAAAGACATACCTCTTTGTTTATGTCTACCTTTGTGAAACATCACACAAGTCTTTTAAGAATATACCACTAGGTAAGAATACATTTCCCTCTATAGCCTTCAGAGTTCATGTCTGTGGACTACAACATTAGTTATTCTGGAACGGTTTTTCTTCCAAATATTGGCATGAGAGTATAAACCATTAATTATGTAACAAAGGACACCAAGCAAACCAAGCCAAAACCAATTTTTACTTTCCTATTGGATATTCAATCTAAAGCACTTTAAATATATTTTTATCCTGGAGTAGTATATTTGCTAGGGCACATTCCTCCCTGATTTCATCAGAGAAACACAGTGCTGTAGGATTGTTCTTATTCAAGCCTAAAATCTTCCGTAATAGAAAATTGTTAGCGGATATCTGCAGATGAAGTATCTTGGTGTCTGAATGTGCTGTATTCTGCCTTCTGCTAGCAATTACAGGATGCTTCACAAGGGATGCCAGGTTTTGTGCAGTGTTCTTTATTTATGGCAAATTAAGGAGACATTCTGCAGCACCGAGGTTGCTGAATCTATTTGCCAAATGCCAGGTGACTGCAGTTATCATTTTATAGGTGAACAACTAGAACTACCTAATTGTGCTTTGAGTGTATACATCCACAGCAGTCCAAATTACACCAGCAGGAGTGTTGCTATTTATACAGGTGGTAATAGCACTACAGAAAATACCACCCACCTGGGAATAAGAGACTGTAGTAAAAGTCCTTATTTATCTGCCTATCAAAATACTCTAAGGCTGAATTTACAAAAGGATAGTGTTTATATTAACAGTGGAAAAAATGTACCTGTGTTCTTTTCATCCATGAAGAATGGTCTGTGAATTTTTCTTCAGCTGTGCAAACGAAAATCACCCCAAAAGTACAACGTACTGGGTTGTAAATAAAGTTACTGAATGGGTGTAGATTGAAGGCTTGAGGAGCAGGTTTTAGAAGATCAAGGGTAACACTCGCTTATGTTTATAGGGATGTCTGTTCTTACCCTTTCATGAACACGCACTCTGGCCTGTAATAGAATGGTAGCATGTTTTAGCATATAGCTACAAGTGGATTACATGTGTAGATGACACATGACCTTGCTGAGAATAATGGTAATCCTGCTCAGTGGAGTCCTACTGAGATGCCACACCAGTTAGTGCATGCTACCAAACATCTCCATGTGCAGTGTTTCCCAAAGGAGTGAGAAGACTAAATAAGTTAGGGTTGTGCAGGGTGTAGTGGCTTGTGTGTACTGCTATACAGTCTCAGATCTATGCTGTTGAGACCCAGGGGAAGCAGAGGATTCTGCACAGTGCTCCTGGGACCTCCCGGAGCAAGGGTGAGTGCAGGCAAAAGCCCTCAGGGACCTCACCAATCTCTACAGAGTAAACATACCCTAAACCAATACGATGTTCCCATGTTTTAGAATACTTAAACACTGTTTAGTTGGCTAAAAATCAGAAGGGCTGTAGCTGTAATGATATGATGATATCACTCCACACTGATTTCTAGGGGAGAGAGAGAGACAAAGCCACTCGTCGTAGCTGTAAAAGTTAGTCATGCTTCAGGCAAGTAAGTCATATACATTCAGGTATATAGGTATATTTTGGTGAAAGCTGGAATTTTAAAACAAATTTTATAGGCTTGGCTAGTAGAACTGATCTTTTAAGAAATTCTCAATTCCTTAAAAAATCATGGTATCAGCTATTTGTTGGTATAGTTGTATGACTAATAGGACTTTCCAAACAGTTCACTTCAGCTCACCTCACTTCACCACTGAATGAACCATTATATACTAGTGTTTGCTGCAACTTTGTGTTGTCCTCACCATTTTAACTCACACAGCTCTCTTGTGTAGGTCCTCAACAGTTTGCAAGAGTAAATTTCACGGTAACATCTTCATAATTGGAAAAGCTGAGGGGAACCAATGGGGCTAATGCATCAAAGTATATAGTGAATGTTTCTTCTAATAGCTATTATATTTCTAAGTGGGCTGTTGTGGATTTTACACCTTTGCTGATAAAATTTATTTTCTCATAAGTGGTTTTGAATTAAGATGGGAATAGAACTTAAAATGGTAAATGTATTACTTTCACATTAAATACATGTGATTGTTTTGGCCT
This sequence comes from Cephalopterus ornatus, assembly GCA_013396775.1. Taxonomy (NCBI): domain Eukaryota; kingdom Metazoa; phylum Chordata; class Aves; order Passeriformes; family Cotingidae; genus Cephalopterus; species Cephalopterus ornatus. The sequence goes on from VZRE01011772.1 coordinate 93,101, forward strand.
TGAGCCCAAGAAGAATGAAGAATTTTTCTCTGCTGCAAGATTTGGCTTTAGTATTTTTCAAACTCTTTAAGCATTTGCCAAAGAGCTGAAGATGCTTGTTCTCTCACTTTTTATGTGTTTTGAGTTCTATAGCTTTTTGATGCACTCTCCTATGGCTTCTAGTGTCTCTAAATACTTTAATTCTGGAAGAGGGATTAAGTGAAATATCCACAGATGGCTAAAGCAGAGGCTTGGTCAGGCAATTTGTCATTAAAAATAACTGTGTTTTGTCTTGGCTATTACAGTCACAGTGTCTAAACCTTGTCCAGGGAAAATTAAGGGTACTAAAAGGCCTGGCTACCCAGACTGTTATAGGCATATGTGTAGTTCATTCATGAATACAAATACAAGTCTGGACATCTAACTTTCATTCCAGTTATTGTCAGCCAACTGAGGACCTTCAGCTCTCCCTAACTTATCACATATTTCATACCTGGGTGACTTTGACTGGTGTCTGTAGAAAACTTACTTAGGAGGGGGAATGTCTAATTGGAGTAAAAGCTATATTCCTCAAGGTAAGTGTTTTGAGACATAAGTTTGGAAGGGAATCAGTCACTGACACTCTAAACTGGATTAAATTAGAATATTTTAAGTTAATTTGTTTAGGGCCAAGTTTTGGTTTAATGTTTAGGATTTAGAAATGGCTAGTTCATGATAGGGTTGACAAAGCATTTTAGCAGAGGTAGGATGAGCCACTGATAGTTGTGAGAGGAATCAAACATGGAAGGATCTTGGAGACAGAAACAGGAGCAGTACGTGATGCTGCTGTTCCTGGTGCCTTTGTAGGAGCAGTGTCTGGAGGAGAAGGTGCTAATGAGAAATGGTTTGCATGTCAGTCCTGTATATACTGAATGTTTGCTGTATTTCTTGGTGTCCCTGCACCTCAGCAGTATCAGTAGACCTGACTTACCTGTGGCAGCTGTTGGCAATCTGAACAAGTGTCAGTGTAGGCACACTCAAGGCTCGTTGCAAGACAAACTTATAAACATCACCTCACTTGCTGAAGGTAATAGTAGAGTTTGAGCTGTCCTGCATAACATCCCAGCTTTGGCTTAGGCCATGATGTTCCAGTTATAACTGAGATGATCAAATACTTGTCATTGTAAAGGTTTATATGCATCAGAGAAACCATGCTGTATATCATCCATCACAGAACCTGTCTTCTGAATACAGCAGTGATTCGCAATGGGTTTCCTTGAGTCACAGCAGTTTATTCTAAACACCGCAGTTCCTATGACAATGCAAATCTCTGAGGTGGGATCAGCCATAGAGTTTAGTTATTGAGTTTCTTGCAAAAGGACCTTGCTAAATGCCTTTTTTCATACTCACTTAAGATTAGATTACATTCTCATGTCAAAATTGGCACTTGCTTCCCTCACTGACATGGTTTCATGTGTGTTGTATTTCTCCTCCCAATTTGCTTTTATAAGGAATGACACTTACTTCAGTCAGATTTATCCCAAATGCTTAAGCCTAATGTGCATTGAAAGGATATCATCACAAGGTGCCTGAATGCACATGAGTTGCATTGGGAACAGTGGTGGTATTTGCATCATTTCAAGTGTACCTTCTGTACATAGATTTACAGAAAATAAGTGTAATAATTGCATCACATTGCATATTGGATGGTAAAGACTGATTTCACAATATGTCTTTGCCATCAAAGACAAGATCTCAGCAGGTGATTTCATTGATCCTTCACTAAACAAATGAAGACTTCAAGTATAAGTTAGAAAGATTAGATTTTACAGTTTAAGTTGCTTTATGGTAAAAATTGTGATAGACCAAGAAAGTAGCACTGTGATGGAAGTGTCAAGAAGGAGAAGTTCAATAGAAAGTAGGAGTAGAGTTCAGCCTCCTTTTCCCCAGTTCTCAGAGTGTGATGATTTTTCCTATCTAAAAGTCTGCAGCACCTTTTTAGGTACTAAGTGTTCATGCAAGTACAGACTCTTCTATGAGCTGGCAACATTGGAACACATGGTACTGGCCTAATAGCATTCAGGCACCAAGACCCTTCAGAGCAGTGAAAATGAGTCATTTGAAATCCCCATGATCTATGGTAAAACTAATGGTGGGAGTGTCTGTCAGGTCAGGCAGCCCTGGCTGCGCTCCAATTAGCTGTACTTGTAATTGATGTTACAGGCTTGAAGTCTGTTGTGATTCATAGTCACTAGAGTTCACTGCAGTGTTATGGGGAGGTGACTGAAACCTAATAATTTAACAGAGTGGCAGAGGTGGGGAATTACAAGAGGCAGGGGCCATAGCATGCAGAAACTCTAAGTTACTTAGTATGCACAGACACCTCATACTGACTACAGTGGGGACACTGTGCTGAACTCTCCTCAGGACATTTCCAGCCAATTGCTAGGAAGATTCTTGGCAGGCTGTGTTTCATTTTGGCCTCTGAGAATATCCCTTGCAGTTTTAACCAGCTTCCATAGAGTCCTCTGGATTCCTTGTATAGAGGGAGCTTAGTCAGGGACTAAAACACTGATGCTTTATTTTAGCTGCTGGAGTACACAGGGTGTTAGTGATCTCTTTGGCTCTCAATCTTTCAACCCCATTGGGTGCATCTGGTACTTCCTAAGGTTCACTCACACTGTCACAGTCACTATAGAACCCAGCCAAAAATCTGCACTGTGCCCTCCACAAGGGGCATCTACAGCACTGAAGTACAACCCAGAGAGTGTAAGAGGGCCATGGCTCTTTCACCATGCCTTAGAAGTCTGAGGAAGCCTTCTGAAGCAGCTCTGCAACTTCTGAATTGGTAGTACATGCTGATAGAAGATGTGTGTGTGAAGGATGAGGTGGCTGTTATTCAGGGTTTTGTGATTATCCCAGGAACATGAGTCCTTGTGCCCAATATTTCACCCTCAGCAGCAGGAGAGGCAATCTCACTGCTGGGCACAGAACACTTCCCCTTTACTCTTCTTTCCTTGTTATGTCTGAAGAGCCCTGAACAAAGGGCTCCTCTTGGGATGACAAAATCAATGCTGCTAATGCTTTTAAGAAGCTTTAAGGTGAGCTGACTACCCAAATGAGCTACTTTAAAGACAACTTTGTTACGTCCGCACATTTTCAAGTAACTGCAGTGTACACATATCTTTTCAGGTATGCCAGTTCTCCTTGGCTAAAGCCACATTGAAACATATTGCTTGCTGTATTATAATACAATTACAATGTGTAGACCTATACTGGCACTGAAACAGCATAAAAAAAGATTAAAATGCTTTTAGTTTTATGTCTGAATTACAGCATCAACCTGAAATTCTGCTGTGGAGTTCATGTTACAGGCTGAGGTACATAAGGACCTGTGAATATTCTTTATGCCCTATAAATTCGCTCCTTCTGGCAGATCTCACTGAATAGCTCTTAAATTGGGTGGTGATATTTGCTTTTGTGTATGTAGCAGCAGTCTGTTCAATCATTTCCTGGAGAAAGCAGCATACAAAAGACAGCCTTTCCTAACCCCTGTCTGCTTCCTTCACCCCCAGGCCTCTCTGCTTCACCATCAGTTTCTCTCCCAGCTGGAAAAGATTCCTATATTTCTTGCTAACAATTACTAACTTTGCAGTTAAAAACTGTTGGCTACCTGCAAAGCCCAGAGGATCCTAGTGAAAAGAAGAGTGGTACCTTAAGGGTGATGAAATCTATTTCCATCATTTGGTATTGCCTCCTACTTATTCAATTTTGGTCTTTCTTGAAATGAGTAGAAAGAATAAAGTAGACCTCCCTGGACTGCCAAAATTTCCCTTGCAAAGTAGCTACTCAGTAAGAAGTAGATCAAAAGACAGCTTTGGTACTGAAGTGCAGACTAGAAAAAAGAAAAGGTCTTAAGGCTCTATGATTGCTGGTGTTGCAAAGCCTAAAGGTAGGTGCCCAGCTCCAGGAGAAGAATTCACAGCACCACTCATCATACCCTCCTGTACTGAAAGCTGAGACCTACAACAGGCACCAAACCAAGCCAAGAGGTCCCGTGGCTAGGAAACTGCTGAGAGAGGCTTTACACTCGTGGTTTGGGTGCCTCTGAGAGACTCAGATTCAGGATTAGGTGTTTTTAGATAACTGCTTTCTTTTGAAGTGTGTGTGTCCAGCCACCACGGAGTCTGTCAGGGCAGGGCCGGTCCCACCACTAAAGCCAGGAGCAGGGCATCTGTGAGGCATTGGGATAGCCCCAGTCCCAGGTTGCAGTCACCTCCCTGGAAACAGGGATGTGCTGAGGTTGGGTCAGGATACAGGACCACAGGAGGATCCAGTTTGGTGGGGCCCACGGCTAGGCATGGAGACAGCCCTGGGGTGGTGAAATGTGATCCTGGGCTGTGGGCATGGGGAGTGGGTAACTCTGGGAGGGGTGGGCAGGGAAAAGCAGGGCTTGATGAAACAAGGTTTTGTGGTCTTTAGCCTGTACTTGAATTCTCCTGATTCTGCAAGCAGATCTGATTTGGATGTTATAAAAGTGACAGGAACTTGGAAACAGTGTAGGAAAAGAAAGTATATCAACAAACTACTTAGTGGCAGTCTTTTCTGGTTCATCTGAAATGCTCCTGCCCTATTCCTTCAGATTAAGCCTTGAAGTCATTAGTATTACTTAATGCTAGGAAGGGCTGATGCTTGTGTTATTATTATTAACATATTTGATAACCATCCAACAGAGAAGTGGCACGGGGGGGGGGTGTGATTTTTTTCGACAGCAGAACAAAAATCCTTCCAATAAAAAAAAACTTTAATTAAAAACATTATAGCAAAGGGGGGTTTTGTGGTATATTTTGTATAGCCGCAGGAAATGCTAACTTGCCCAATATAATTTTGTAGTTCTTTTTATTGCTTATTTTTGTATTTATGTGGGTTTTCCCCCTGCTACTAGTGAAGGTAGACAATAACACAATTCCCTTGACTGAGTCCTAGGCAAACACAGGAGTGGTTTACCACAGTCTTTGAAGGTGAATGGTAGGTCTGAGGAAGAGTGGGGCTCTGTCAGGGAGGCAGATGTCTGTGTTCCCTCAGGAAGGAAACTCTGGAAAAGAAAATGAGTGGAGAGGGTATTTCATGTTCACAGGTAGTTCCTCTTCCTAGAAATGTCCAACCCTTTCCAAGCCCTGCCCTGTGGTCTCTTTCAGCAGAAGACTGCTAGTATTTGGTATTTCCTCCAAAACTACCAAAGATTACAAGTGTGCTGTATAGGGCTCTGCTTGTAATTATCTAATGAATATTGTAATCTCTGAAGAAACAGAATTTTTAAATAAAGGAAATTATCATAGAAACAAGCAAAACACTTGATGCAATAAGAAGTAATTACATTGGATTTCATGAGAGTAGAAAGAATTATCGAGAGGAGAGAGACTATGGGAGAATGAGGGAAGGAAACCAGAGATGAAGTAACAAAATGCCAGCAATTATCTCTTAAAGAATTTCAAGCGAAGTCCATATGTTTTATGAGATGTGGCATATACAGAAACTGCAGGATAGAGGCTACAAAAAAAGGACTGGATAAATTTTATGAAACTAGCAGTAACAGTCTGGATTTCATTTTTAATCACAACCTTTGTGTCTTTTACTACAGCAGATCAATCAGACCATATACCCATACCATATACCGGAAGAAATATGTTGAAGGCACATCAGCTTTGCAGATTTTACGACTTCAACTGGCAGAAAAACGTCTACATTTGTATTTTAATTAGCAGGGGAAAATCACATCGAGTCCCAGGAGATGTGCCAATTTACACTAGCAGAGGAGTTTGTCCTTAATATTTTGGGATAATCACACTTGAATGCAAATTTATAAATATTTTAGCAACCTGTATTCTAGTTACATTATTGCATACTGTAAACTAAATAAACTAGTAATGTAATTCAGAGCCTATTATGAGGGCTTGTATCCTGTTAACTGGGTCTGAAAATAAAATGCAGCTATTATGCAAATGTCACACCCCTTTGAATTAATTACATATTTTAGATGATGAATATGACCCATATTTTAAGTAAGTCGTGCCACTTTTTTTGTTCCTATTAGCAATCAGAAAGGTTTATATTATGAACATGCTTGCCAATCACTTGACTTATCCTAAAATATTGCATTATGTCTCCATGTAGATGTCTCCAGCTTGTGTACACGAAGGTAAAAACGTAAAAAAAATTCCTGGGTTCATAGAGTTTTGTGCTTCATTTGAATGAAATGATAATGTACCCTTAATACTGATTTGTTTGATGCTGACCTTTTTAGTATGTAAATATATCATCTCCCCACACAGTGCAATCAACAGGGTATAGGGTGATTGATTCAGGAGAAATTGCCTTGAAAACCTCTGGTAAATGCTTTTATGAAGAAGTTTGCAGGTATAGCATGGTCAAATGTAATGTGTATGATGTATTCATAAAGGATGTTGTCTCAGTGCTCCATGTCTGACTACAGATCATGTCTATAGTCAAATGCTAATTCCCTCTTTCTGTGGTTGTTCAGAGCATTTTTACTTGAAAAGAAAAGCAGTAAAGGCAGATGACTAGTAGTCCAAACCAGATGACAAATAAATGCCTCTATATTGTACAGATTTATGGACTGACTGTGTCAGAACTGATGAGATGTAATCCTTTCAAAACCAAAATATTTCCATAATGAAAGACAAAAATAACACAAACATAGTAATTCTTTGTCATAATTTATTGCAAAAAAAATGCCTCCTAGCATGCAGATCCCTAGATTCCTGTGGTCATGAAACCTTTATTTCTCCTAGTGAAGGCAGGCCTAACACTTTTATAAATGTGGTTTGCGCATCAAGGAGACAGATTCAGCTTCGGCTGGGTTCTTATTGCGGATAGGACAGAAAAATGTCACTTAAGTTTTGTAAGGGTCCAAATTTTCTTTCCCCTATGAATTCCTGCCTCTTTGACCATTTTGACAACAGTTGAGGTCAGCAGGCTCTACTGCTGAAGAACATATCTGATACTTGTGAAGATAATAGCATGTGCTGAGAACAGGTCCTGCCTGTATTTTAGGGGAATAAAGAGAAACCATAACAGAAACCAACAAGTTCCTGATATTTGCTGATCACAAATATCGGTCCTGAAAAGAACAAAAACATTGAATATCAAAAGGAGATCCTGTTTATCAATAGGTAGAACTCCAAACACTGTTGGTAGCTGCTCCAGATGGCAGCTGTTAATGCTGCTGGTGTCAATCAGCCCCCTCTTGTTGGGGCCTATGTTCTATCAGAAACATCACCTGAACCTGACACAAAGATCAGTCCTCTGCTGGAAAAGTGGTGCAATCGCTAGACATAGCGGGTAAAATAATTGTATTCATTCTTCCAGGTGAAATAAAGAAAAACCCCCGTGACACTGAGGAAATGCTAAATTCCCTGTCTGCTGAGACATTATGGTGTCGGTCTCTGACCTTGCACAGGAAGGGTCTTGCATTTCTGAGAGCCACCATACATTGAAGGTAGCATGGCTTATCATCTTTTGCTGCTAACACCTTATGTCTCTTGTCTTGTCAAGAATAAAAATAGAAAGTTTGAATTTCATCATGCAATACTAAAGAAAACAAAGAACTATTCATAAAAGCGCAGCCACAAATGGATTTGACTGCAAAAGCTTTTAAAATATTTTATTTTGGTTTGTTAATAATTGGATGGTGAGCCCTTCTCTGAAATTAGAAAGATGATATATAATATGCTGCCTTGCATTTAATTAGAACATTTTATAATACTGCTTGTATGAATGAATAGCTTCGGACAAAATGCGGTTGAGTTGTTCTTAATTTGATCACTGGAGGACTGCCATTTTTTTTCACTTACAACAATAGAAAGAGTGAAAAAAAATAGTATGAACGTGGCTGGCCCAGAATCTCAGCTATTGCTAAACAGCTTGGGAATGACAGTGTGTAGGCATATAAATATAGACTTTTCACTCCTGTGGATGTCAATGTCAGGATGGTCTCCATATTTTCCAAACTCTATTTTTCTTATAGCAGTTACTAGATTTTCAAGTCCATCAAAATACTGGGAAAAAATGGAGTCAAGAAAAGTGAGTTCAATTAAAACCAAAAGACAACAGCTTTTTTTTTTTTAAATCATAAGTGGATGGGCTATAAAATATCTATGCCTATCTGGGACAATGGGTACATGTAATGAGCTCGCCTGAGTATTTTGTATAATTTACAAAGGAACACTGTACTAGGCTGAAAGCAGCAAAACCAAAAATATCCAGAAAAACTGCAGTCTGTGATACATAAGACAAATCCTTCTTTCTATAACAAGATGCATGGTGAAGTCAGAAAGAAATTATCCCACATGTATTGTACTCCTAAGAGGTATAGAACAGCACTATAATACAAGTTTCTAAATTATAGTTTTCTAAATTAGCTGTCTACTATATGTAAAAATTAGCTTCATGATAAATCTTATCTCCTATAGCAGAATGCTTCCATGCAGAATGAACAATCCCTTCCCTGGAGGGACCAGTTCTGCTTTTCAGTATCAAAAGACATCATGTACATCTGAGGACAGACCTCGGCAACTTTCGTAGTCACAAAGGACTGCATAACTTGGGGAGATAGTATGTTACAGTGCTAATCTTGGCCATATAACTAATAAAGTGCTTGTTTTCAGCATTTTACAGTATTATTCTGCTCTGTGAGAGCTGCAGATGTGTTCCTTTAATTTTTTCAGAAGCTCAGTTAATCCCGTGTCTAATCTCACATACACAGAAGCAGCAAAGTGGCTGAAAAAGAAACTGCATAATGCTGCAGCCTTTGTCAGAGATAAGCACCCTAATTCTCCTCTCTGTTACACTGACTTGATGCCAGTGTTACTTCACTAACTTCAATATAATTTCCTCAACCCCCATGCATAACTGGTTTGACAGAATACAGAAGGAGGTAGAAAGGGGGCTGTTTGCAGGAACTTTGTGCATTTGCTTTACCACTCTTACAAATTAAGTGTGTGGTTTGCTTCAAACATGCCCCCCACAAGAATTAGATAAGCTGGAAATGCCTCAGCTGAGCAGCAAAGAAACACATTTACCGTTTCACACAGGTAATACTGTCATCTCAAGTAAGTACAAGAAAATGAATATAACTGACTAAACCAGTGTTTCTTTCACCAGAAATTCTACTTCAAATTACTTACTCATAAGAACACTTTTATTAATGAGCAAAATTGACATTACACTGAGACATTACCTGGAAGAATGTGTTGAGCTTACTTGGCAAAAGAGAGTTTAAGTGCAACAGTAATCCCAGGACAGCAAATGATACAGGCTGATGTTCTGGTTAGCAGTCTTCTCTGCAAAATTTCACTTCACTGGATCTTCTCATTGTTAGAGTCTGGGCACCACAGTGAAAACTGAAAACAGTCTGTAGCCCTTTTCCCTCCTGTTTTGGAAAAATAATTGGTGCATCATTAAACAAAATATTTCATTCCTTTACCCTAGAGAAGCTGAATGTTTTTAAGGAGCCAAGGCTGGGGTATATTGCATATCTAAGCATCTTTATGCTACCTTGTTGGTTTTATGGGTTTAATTATGGGATTAATGTCATTTCAAAATTACCAGAAAGAAAAAAAGCACTTACATGGGAGGGTAATCTTAAGAAAAAACAAGACAAAACAAAATCAAACCAAACAAAACCCAAAAAAACAAAGAAACAAAAAAATCTCCTCAGACATACATTAGATATCCTACAGCTGTCCAACGTCATTGAGGGAAAAGCTTTTCTTAGAGCAGGTCACAGTAAGTTCTGCCCTTACTTAACCTTCCAACTGACACACTCCTAGGCTGCCAGCAATATTATCTTTATCCCTTTGTCTCGTGCTCAGCAGGCAACATTTATTTTACCTCATTAAGCTGGCAAATGCAAGGTGCTAACCACTTTATCTTGTGCTGTTTTTCACTACAACCAACTCTTAAATTCCTCTCACCTTTGGAAATTCAACAATTGGGAAGAAATAGATATCTCTAATGCAATTTTTTTAATGACTGCAAACTTTTCCCAAATTTTTAAGCAAAGGGAAAAAATTATCTGTGATCTTCCTGTGTGTGGTCACCTTAGTATGAAGAAGATACAGTAGAAAAATTATTGTAATCTTTGCACACATAGCTTCTGATCATTGAACATTAATCAGTCATGTGGGAGGTATAAATGAAGAAGCATTGGACTGACTCAGTTAATACGAGCACCCTGTCTCATAGACCAGCACAAATAAAAATGTATCAAAATTGCTGTATTCAGGTGTGCCTGTCAGCACTGCAGTATCGTTTTAACTGATGACCCTATGAATTTCTGTGCCAGATCACAACAAATGTTCATCCAAAACCACCCTTGACTTCTGGTGGTGAGTATCCCCTCCCTGGCTGGCCAAAATTGTCCTCCTAACATCTAGATTTTTAATTTAAAGCACCAGTTTTGATGGAACCAGAATTTTCCTGAATATAAGAAGTACTGAGAGGAGAAATCAAGCATGCATAGAAGAAGAGGAATCCCTTTAAAGAACAAATTTGAGGTTGTTATTAATTAAAAAAAAATTGAAAATGTGATTAAATGCACAGTTTTGAGTCAATATGCCAATATATGTCGTATGACATCTGTGAATGAATCAGACATGGCATGCACTGAAACGTGGAGCTAACAAACCATTTTGCACACACAACTTTTGATTGTATTGTAAACTACCCAAAACAGGCCTCTTGTTCAACACCAACTAAAGTATTGCCTTGGAAGCTGCGTTCTCTTTTGTCTTTTCTCCTTTGGACTTCTGTATACTTGGTCCATGTTTTAAGATCACCCTGGGCCTTGTCATGCATTGCTCTGTTTATATGCCATAACACAGAACAGTGTTCTGGGTTTCTGAAGTCGAATGACACAGCTTTTGCAGACTTTCCTTCCAGTGCAAGAGGAGTCTTTGTTTTCAAAATACGCGTTATTTTCACAGCTATGTGAACAGAGATCTTAAGAGAAACTTATATCCCATTTCTGACTTGCTGCTATCTGTTTTGAGCTGTTGCGTTGGCATACAGGCTAACATAAAAAAAATTTTTAAAAAAATTGAGTGTTTTCTATTCAGCAGAAAGAGGTAACTTGATTTGAATTTTACATCACCAGAGAAGCTAACAAAATTGATGGTGCTGCAGTGTCTCACAGCTTAAAAGCATTAACAAAAATACCTACATTTGTGTTAACACCTCATGATGAATAAATTCATATTTTCACGAGTTTTGCAGTAGGCCTAATGACTAGTGGTCTTGCCTGGAAGTCAAGAGCTCTGGATTTCATTATGTCTTATTCTGCATATTTGAGATTCTCTTGGGTAAATCACTTTTTCTACGTGCTTTAGTTTCCCATCCATAAAATGACCTTTGTGAAATGCTGTGAAGTCAGTGGTTTCCCAGTGCAACGCAGTGCTGTGTGTTATCAGTGCAGCAAATCAGTGCTCTTGAACATCAATTGCTGGATTCCTGTAAATGGATGAGAGGGATGAAAACACTGACAGCTGGTGAATACCACACACAACTCTTCCCATACAGCTGGGGTATTCTATTGAAGCCAGTCATTAGAAGTTTATACCAAGTCTTTATTTCTGGTGTTTGCTCCTATCAATACCTACAAATAAAGACTTGCAGCCCCAACAGTTTAATCGGGGGGGGAAAAAAAAAAAAGAAGGAATCATTTGCTCACAGAGTTTTTCTTTAAGTAAATGTCAGCCAATTCAACATGTCAGACATGTCTCTCAGGTACTGTCAGTTGCACTGGGGCAGACCAGCTCATTTATACCTGAGAAATGAAAATTTGACTGTGGAGGACTTGCAGCGTTTGCTGTAGCTGGTGGACAACAGGAAGTGATAAAGCTTCTATTGAAATAAACTTCATTGTGTTGATGAAATTTTAAACCATAATATTTGTGCTGGGTAATGTTAGGAGAAAGGGTAGTTAGAGGTATGGTGTCAGGTTAGGGTGCTGAAGACCTGGATGCAGTTTTGAATTTTTCACTGCTTTGCCCATGATTTTGGTTGTATCATCTCATTTCTTGTGATTTGCTTGTAATGTGAGATCTAGAGTGTAAAAGTAAAAGGAGACAAGATCTGTATAGTGTTGTTATTTTATAAAAACTGATATAATAATAATATTTCAAGAACATTCCTTCTTCTGCACTATCAAAAAAAAAGACTTAGATTTGAAAAAAGAAAAAAAGAACACAAAAACCAAACCAACAAACAACGCCTCCCCCTCCTTATTTTGAAAACAGAGACCTCTGTTTTCTTTGATTTGTGAAAACAGAAGTCTGAGCTACCCTTGAGAGTGCACACACAGCCTTAAAACATGGCTAGTCCATGCTTGAAAAGTTAAAACGTCACAAATATTGGAAAGAAATTGGTATAATAGTCTGGTAGACATATTTGACCAATGAAGGTCAAATACCTTTTTCTTCTGCAACAGTAGATGTACATGCCTCCAGATACAGGCTAATGGGTAAGTTGTTTTACTCATTTCACCAAGGGATACATTTCCACCTGCAATCAGGACAACGTTTCAGCTTCCTTGAAGAAACTAACTCTGAGGAGATTATAATCATGGCAAGGGAGGAGGTAGATTGGTCTTGTTCCCAAATGAAGAAGCACTAAGGAAGAAAGAGTAATTTTTGGAGGATATATTGAGAGTGTATTGTATAGAGTATTATCTAATAAGCAAATTTTGAATCATTGTCAATGCTGCCTATGGAATCTTCAAAATCTTTCTAGAATTATGACAGACAGTTAGTAACTTACATCTGATTGCTTAGTTTTCTCATTTAAATCTGCTTATTTTTGATAGAAATTAAAGCTGTGACAGAAACAAAATTGTCATTCAGCTTGACAGTAGTAAAGGTATCTGCAACCCATAAAGGTAGCAGTTCCATATTGGCATCTGTCCTGTTTCTGGTCTCACAGCTCTGCTGTTGAGAGCAGCATGTAGTACATGCTGATCTCTGACACAAAAATTGCTCCATTCCCCGGAAGAAAAGTTTGTGCTGTTATGGTGCCAGTTTTTACAATAATGCAGGCAACTGGTGTCAGAAGGGACATAAAATGAACAACTAATGTGGATTCCTCAGAAAACCTCTCGGAAATGTATGCAGCTTTAGGGTCTTGTTATCTCTGCTGCTGCAGAGGCACTGTCTGTGACATTTGCAGCTATAACTGCAACTCTGCAGATGCATCACAGTGTTCACTCCTAACAGCTCTTGTTATTAGGCTGCAGCAAGGTGAAAGGTGTCAACTTTTCTGTTTCCTAATTATGTAGATCTTCTAAAAAAATTAAAACATTCCATGGAGTCTAGTAAAATTGAAGCAGTAGTCAAAATTTTGAAGAGTATGATATTTCTCCTTGATAATCCACTTCCAATCATCATCCCTTTTCAGTCCATAATGGCCTTGCCCTCTGAGATTAGGCACAATATGTATGATTTAAAAGGTCTCAATTGCTATTGATGCATTTTATTTTAACATTTACAAACCTCCTAGCATCATCATCACAGTGTTTAGTATGATGGCTTGAATAAAGTCCATGTGCTTACTTCTTTCCAAAAGGAAACTTATATGTTCAACGCATCTGGAAGACAAAGCATGTCTCATTTATCAGTGGGGCTTATATATTCCATGTGTCTGAATCAGAAGGCACTGCACAAGGAATTGTGCATTAATAGGAAGTATTTAAAGTAAAATTGGTTGAATAGTCTGTTTTGGAACTTGTAGTCTTAGGCTATCAAAGCTGCTAGACTTTGCCATCTTTGAGCAGCTGTCTCCATTACAAGATTTGTCTCTAATGCTCATATTTCCTCTGAAATGCCTGCAAAAGTGTCTTCAGTATTTCTTCCTACACCAGCTATTGTCTTCTCCATGACAGCTTGTCTCTGTACAAGTTTTCCTCTTTCATTTAATATCCTTCTGCTTTTTCCTCTCATTTTTTTCTAATCCACTGAATTTGTGAACAAACTTAAAAGTTAGTGTGAAGATGTGTGTGTCAGCTTAAGTTTAAGAATAGGAGCAGCTGGAAGAAACTAGAGAGTCTTAAAATCACGAGAATACTTGCAAGATACAGGTTGCCTTTCCAGGCACGAGCTGTTTGGTGTCAGTGGATGCATGCACTCTACAGAGGCATGAGTCTTGAGAATACACAAGGACTCTCTTGTGAATTAATGTTTTCCATCAGCTCTGTGACAGCTTGAGCTCCTTCAGAGACTAAGCTGACTACAAATCCTACTTGTCCTTGCAGCAAAAATCAGAGCCTGAATCATTTGTGTGTGCTCAGATATGAGCAGACCATATCACCATGAGAGTAGTAGTAAAATGTGGAGGTGACTGCCAGATAATGTCATAATCACAGCTTAATGCTTTTTTTATTTTACTTTTCCTCCAAGCAATAACACAACAGGAAGCACTCCATCAGTTTAGAAATGTGAATGATCAGTTGGTTCAACATCTTCCTAGCCTTGCATCTTAGTACAGCAAACTCCTGCTACCTTGCTTCAAGCATGTGGGAATACAAAGATTGTTGAATGAAAGATTGAAGTAAAATTAAGGGAATTTTTTGAGAAGGGTGATCTTTTTTATCGTAGATTTATTTTTCAGTCGAGCCTTCTGCAGAAGTAAACTAGTATTTTCAAAGATTTCTATTTGAATTAAATAAATATTCCAAACATAATTAGTGAGTATCTTTTTCTCTATATTCAAGTGTTTTAAGTAAGTTTATGGTATGCTGTACAGCAGCTGTTGGATTCAGTAATCTATTTCCTTAGCTAAACAAATGCATTTTCAATTTCTTCAGACAAAAAAACCAAATGTATCTATTCAATACACATCTGCTTTAGAAATCAATATACTCTTGATTTATGTTATAATGCAATAACAAAACTCCATGTTATACTAATGCTGTTCAGAGAATTATTTTTCTTGAAGGATATGTAATATTATCTACAGATATTGGGTGTCTGAAGTAAAAGGTTGTCCAGGGAAATAAGGGAAGCTAATACTGCAAAATCATGTCTGTCATTTTTGAAGAACTTTGGGTACTGTGGATATTTGCATTAGGTCTTGAAGGACCTCAACAATCAAAGAAAAAAAAAAAAGCCAACCCCAAAAAAGTATCTCCTTTGTTAAAATCGAGTGAAATTACTTTTTTTTTTCTACTATATGTAATTAATATGTCTCCTGACAAGCTCCTCGATGCTAAACCTTCAGCTGTACAACCTTCTTACTAATCTTTGGCTGTTACTGGTTACTGATCTCATCATAATTCAGTTTTCATTAGCAGTAGCAGTACAGACTAAAAGGAATATACTCTGAAAGTGCAATTTCTCAGAAAACTGGCACTGAAAGAGGTATAAGTATCCTGAAATATTATTTTATATGAGAAATCCTACCGTGCTCTGACAGGGTAGTAAATGCTTCTTCCTGATTATCTGCATATATTCTGCTGTTGTCTCTGGTCTTCATTTCAAACCCTCTAAAGGCATTCTTCTGTGAACAGCGCCCTGGTTAAAGTACTGCCATACAAATACTGACGTAGACTAAAAATAAATTAAAAACCAACATAAAATAATTCCTAAAGTCTGAGAGAAAAAAACGCAAACACATCAGATACTGGATAAATGGTTGCTGAATAGAAGGCTTAAACATGCAAACTTGGGGGGTTCAGGATCTTTGCTTCAGGGCATTTCACTCTCATGATGGTCCAAATCAGATGTAGTTTGATCTTGTTAGAGATCTTTTGCTTTTTGAAATTCCTTTGGTAGTCTACACAAAAATCCTAATGCATACTGGATGTCGTAGAAGAGGTGGTATTTGCTGACCATATCAGAAGACTGGGCAAAGCCAAGCTCAGCTGACACCTGAACATGACTGCTGGAGACAGCTCATCTTCCAGTCTGTGTAGCAGAAAGATGAGCTCACCTGGCAGTAGATCTGAACTCAAATAAATACTAATTCAGACTCATAATACTTCCTTCACTGAAACAAGCCACAAGGCACAAAGCATTTCCAAGTGCACCTAGCTGTGCTGTAGCTGTTCTTTTAAGAACTAGGAAACTGCCGTGGGCGGGAGCTGACAGTACTGAAACAATGAGGACTCACAAACTAACTCTTAACATATAAAAATCCAACAATTGTAAGAGAGTGCTAAACCCCATTCATTTAGAAAGCTGAGGTCCTCAAAAGAGAAAATGATAGCATTATCTTCTATAGGTTTTAAATTTGTTTTTAATAACTCTAAAATTCTTTCTTTATCCATTTTCTTTCAGTTTTCTCTATAGCTACTGAAAGTGTGAAACCCTCCTGACAGAGACATACTGCAATAATTCACCTTCAATTTTGTTGAATACCTCCTTGTTCTTGGATAATGAGGCAGACAGAAAGAGAGAGAGAGGAAATTTCAGATCTATTTTTTCCATAACTTTTAATTTTATTAAATACATCTGCTCTGGTACATTCGAGTATATCATTTAGCAGATGAAATTCCTAGGAAAACACTGAGGGTTTTTAGACTATATTTGGATTTAATTTGAGAAAAGTTGAGATCTAATTTTTTGATGCTACCAGACTGGTTTCTTTGGGGGTTAGGTAAGACCAGATATTATTGTAGTTTTCATAAAGAGTCTTTCTTTTAAAGTCAATTTTTTTCAACTGTTATTTCACATTGCAAAGATGCTACAAGGAGGTCCAACTGGAGTCCAGTGTAATTCCACAGGCTGTTGTGTGTTCCCTGAGCTGTAAAGATGTGGACATCCTGTGAAATGCACATCTGACAGCCCTCTGCTAACAGCCTTCTGCACCCATTCCTGGAGGCATGCCTTGATTTTCTTGCGTTGGCTAGAAATTATCATGGTATGATTGCTCTGCAACCAATCAGGAAGCTTCTTTTTCTTCATTTTGATGTCACATCTCATCATAGCAGTAAATGTCAACGTCCAGTTGTGGCAACCCGCTGTTAAGGGGAAGGAAGATGTTTTATTACATCAGTTACAGCCCTTGCTGCTTGCTGCCTCTTGGGACTTAGCACAGTCCAGCCTTGTGTCTGTCCCTTGCTATGAGTAAAGTCGTGAGAAAATGAGCTGCTGCTCATGGAGCAGTACAACTGGAAAGTTAAATCTGCTTATCTCTCCTACAACAGCAAGGATCAGCTTGGGCGGACGGTGAGGGTCAATGGAAGAACACAATTATTTTTTTAAATTCCACTGAATTTCAGTGATGATGCTGTGAAATTTTCCTCAAACACATCAAACATTTATACAACTGAAAGCAAAGAAAACAACAGCACTTAATGCAAATTCTAGGAGTAATTTTAAAGAAGGACTCATAATATTGTGTACATCAGCACGCTGCAGTGAACTTTTCCTTCACTATAGGTGTTTTGGAAACGAAAAATTTTCAGACAGCTTCAAATAGTAGTTCATTTTCTCTGTCAGTTTTTCAATGGGACAGGTGGCAGGGTAAGTTACTACTCAACGTCAGTAAATGTGAAAGACTGACTTCTTATATCTCAAAAATTCATCTGCATTTCTTTACTAAGTTGTGTGCTCTGGGACCATTTTTAGTTGAGGTGAACTTTGCAGTATCAGTCTTTTTCAAAACATTAGATGTTGTTGCAGTTTTTGACTGCTGCGATCTAAAGTTCTTTTTGTGGAGAGAAACTTGAAGCTATAAAACCATGACTAAAAACTCTTAACATCTTAATAAGAAGATATTCAACACATTCTTTAACAAGTTCCATATAAGCTTTTTTAAGGAAAGATATGTGCCTCAGATAACTAAAAAAACCCACAAAAACAAAAACAAAACAAAAGAAAACCCCAAACACCAAAATAACAGCCCTTAAAGAAGAACCACTACATTTTCTTTGCAAAGGAGTCTCAGGATCACAGAATATGCCAAGTTGAGAGAGACCCATGAGAATCTTCAAGTCCAACTCCTGGCCCTGCACAGGACCATCCCCAAGAGTCACACCATGTGCCTGAGAGTGTTGACCAAACGCTTCTTGAACTCTGTCAGACTTGGTGCTATGACCACTTCCCTGTGGAGCCTTATCCAGCAGACAACTACCCTCTGGCTGAAGAACCTGTTTCTGACAGGACCAGAAAGAATGGCCTGAAGTTGTGTCAGGGGAGGTTTAGGTTGGATATTAGGAAACAGTTCTTCATCCAGAGGGTGGCTGGCTGCTGGATAAGGCTCCACAGGGAAGTGGTCATAGCACCAAGTCTGACAGAGTTCAAGAAGTGTTTGGAACACACTCTCAGGCACATGTGTGACTCTTGGCGATGGTCCTGTGCAGGGCCAGGAGCTGGGCTCAGTGATCCTCCTGGGGCCCTTTCAACTCAGCATACTCTTTGATTTTGTGATTCTACGAACCCCAGCAAGCTCAGAGCACCAGGAGAATAGCACAAGACGTTTTGTACTTTGACATGCCATGCTGTTCATACTTCTACCTCCTTTAGTTGTTTTATAGTAACAGCCTGTGAAACCTGCTGTCCAGAACTATTTTGAAGATGGTTGTGTTATTATTTCACATTTTGAATGGAAGGATGGAAGTGGCTTTTGGGTCTTGAAGTTCATTATCACATTTCAACAGCTCTGCTGGTGGTTATTAATATAACTAGATTATTTCAAAGTTTTGCATATTTAGGAAAGCTTTTTCTAATATATTCAGTTGCAGTATTAGAAGTCTGCTGAGAATTAATTCCAGCCAGAAATAAAGGAAGCAGCTGAAAGACACACAGTAGGCAGTTGTACAAGGAAAAGAGCAAAATTAGATTCACACTAATCTAAAGCATTCAGGTTCTAGCTTTTCATGTGATTGATTTACAGCCTCACATAGAACTTTTTTTATTCTTTTTTTTTCCTCAAGAACAATAGATGTCCTAAACAAGAGATTTATAATACCTTGGTAGGTCATCTGGAAGGAGGCTTGCCTATGTACAAGATTGCTTAACTGCTCCTTTACAAAAATGAACCAGTTGAGCAATAGTCTGTCAAGAAAGAACACATTTTTTTTTGTTTTACTAGAATCAGATCATCTCTAGAAAGACAAACAACTGTCAAATACAAAGAAATTGGCTGGATATAGAAAGAAGGAGCAATAATTTAAGAGAAAAATAGTGCTTTTTAGACAATGAGACCCCTGTTTTTGTGAAGCCCATTTAAAGGAAGTTCATTTGTTTGTTTGTTTTTAATGGAATTCAATTAGAAAAGAAATATGTAGGAGAGAGTTTGAAGAAAAATAAGTATTTCTATAGTTATAGTCAGAGATTAATGCCACAATATATCAGCATGCCACTGTCATTAAAATAGCATTCCAGATCTTTTCCTGGCTCACATCCCAGCAATTAAAGTGATACTAGAATGAAATAGGCAGATAATGTGCCGAAATTCTCATTGGTTTTAAAGACGGAAAAATTGTATCCTGTGGTAAATTAACAGTGATTGTAATCTTGTGAAGAGACAGAAATCAGTCAGCCTTTTGACATAGCTGAGACCATCTGAACCCTGAGAAAATACTTATAGGCAAATTAAAGGGCAAAATCTACTAGGGCAAGATCTAAGCAAAGCCCCACTATCCTGGGTGTTTGGCTTACAGAGGAGGAAAGCTTTCTATGAATTATACAGGTTTCTTGGTCAAGAAATTCGGGCAGAATTCCCCATACTTTTAGATTTATCTTGGATGCTCTCACCCCTCTGAAAAATAGAGAAGAAATTAGACACGAATCAAGTAAGCATTATGAGCATTTCAAGTGAGAACATGCTGACATTTTTCCCAAGCCCATATAGTATGCAATATAATATACACTCATGATCATCTTGAATTATACATAGTGTAACAAAAACCTAATTTATATGAAGTACAACAACCACACATACACACACTGTACCCCCTCTACCCCTCAAAATTAGAGAGCTTTTCAGTTTTAATAAGCCATAAAGACCCATTTAACAGCAAAAAAAAGTCAGTCAAAACCTTCCTGGGGTATAGCACAACTGTTCAGTTGCTGTTTTAGTTGGGTCAGATCAGGGACACCAAGCAAGCAGAATCAAGCTGTTATTCTCATAACAATGTACTTTCCTCATGAGAGAATATACTTTGAGATAAGTACCTGATGGGTAAAATTACTTAGTATATCACCATAAATCTTCCCTGTGTTTTTTCTGCTCTAACCCTCAATTATGAAGTGATGAATGCTTGCATAAGACACAGTACAGTCACTTCATTTTGCAGGACTAAATTTAAATCTCTTGCCTTGTAATATTTCACAAAGTCTGACACTTTCTTTTCAACAAGTAGGTTCATAATTGTACAATAAAGCAATTATATATATATATTAATATATTGCTTTTCCATGGAAATTATAAGCATTTCTTTATTGACAGTTATAAAATAACACTGGGCTCATGCTGATTGATTCATTTCAGACTAAATCAGATTTATCTCATTTAGATTAGATGAAGAAGGAACTGATGTTGGTTCAGTTCATTCCAGAAAATTAAATTCATTACATGTAAAATATGTATCTACTTTAAAAAGTGTTTTTATTGTTATTTATAGAGACATATAATATCAGAGTGATTAAATTAATAGTTTCAAGGCAGTGATGAGAAAATTGCTGGTTTCATTATACTGCTTAAGTACTAATCCATTTATGAGACTATTGCAGCTCTTCTCTAAAATCTTGTCCAGATGTATGAAATGTTAGCATTCCATGAATTTGATGATTTCTTACCAGAAAAGCCATAAATAAACTAAAGAACTCCTACCCCCTAGAGTGTTCTGGCCCTCTGTTGAGACAAGAAGTTCCTCAGGGAGCCATCACTGGGAGGAAAAAAATAATTTCAGAAAGTCCATCCTGGTTACAGGAGAAGAAATCTGCAGTCTTGCTTAAAATTACATGATGCCTTATGCACACAGAGTTCACCCTAAAGTTCACTTCCCTTTCCCAAGCAAAAATTGACATAAACAATGTGGCAAGGATATTGATATCTTTAATCTCGTCATCCAAACATGATAGATGTTTTTCTGATAATTTTCAGGCTGGGAAATCTTAACTTACTGGTCTCTCTAAACTATTAAAATGATCTGATATAAGCGAAAGAAAAATGCTATTTGCATGAAAATTGCTCATGGGTTTGCAACATTTTTAACTATTTTCAATCACTGAGGGTTTTTTATGGTTTTTGAGATGACCGTTTGCTGGATCTGTATGTACACACAGCTCTGTTTTGCTTAATTGTCACTTGCTCTGCCCTCAAATTATGGAAATTAAATGTCAGTACTTCATTTGTTGTCAATTGTTATTTGCAGATCTTTGGGTGCACCAGTATAATAAGAGTGTACAACCATCTCACTTGGTGCAGATTAAAAATTGTAACATTATATCAATGTCTCAAAAAATTATAATGTGTGGAATATTTTGTGGTTTAGTCTTTAATATTTTGCCTGTGTAATACAGTAGTGCCTTTCACTATTTGTACAGTTACAGGCACGGGTGTTGTCCTTTTACAATTAGTATAATTAGATTGCGGATGTTCCAAAAAGCAGGACACTATCTAAAAAGTTTCTCAATAGCTGCAGATGAGAAACTATAGCTGCAGATGATTTCATTACCCCAGTTTCTCAGTAAAGCCCTGTTGCAAAAATTGCACTGTAGATATTACGTCTGAATGAGCTCTACCCTGTGATCACTTCATCTGTTTCCACTGAGAGAACAGACTTCAGGAAAACCACGCCCTGTGATGGGATCTCAGCCAGGGAACAGTCACACAGAATTCAGCAGTAAGCTTTTACTCGGCGTTGACAGGTTCTTGAAAACCCATAGGAAAGGAAAGGGATATGATGTAGCCCCTGAATAAAAGTCACCACGGGTAAAAGTGAAAAACTGCCTGAAAATCTGTCACGTAGAAATTACTTATTATTATGCACTGTAAGTAGGTGCTATGTGTAACAGTTATGTAAATGTGTCTAAGAGCAATAGGACAGTCATGCAATGTTTTCAAAGGTTTATAGAGGAATTCCAAGCAGGAAAAAAACCCCTCAAATGTCTGTCATCTGCAGATCTGAAATTCATGTAAGCCAAAATACCAGGCTTCAAAAAAATTAATTAATTACCTGTTCCTCAGCTAAGAGGCGAAAAGGCTTATAAAATTACCATTTTAAACTTAGAGCTGCCTTACTGATAGCTTAGAAGTTCTGCCTTCAAAAGATATGTTTGAGAAATGTTCTCCACATTCTTTTCCTTAAGTACCAACCATAGCCTGTGTATAAAAGTGCACAAGAGTCTGATTGTCTGCATTTATATGTGTATTTAGTACAATTATTATCTCCATTATGTCAATTTGCAATGGATAGAAGAGTAATCATTTCTATATGTTGGTAATTCTGCATTCAAACAGAGATTTATATGTATAGTTTGTCTTATGTCTAGAAAGCAAGCCAGTGCAGCTAAACAATTTTAATAGCCCTTATGCTATTAATAGTTTCTCTGATTGTTTTGCTCTTGCAAAATATTCCTTTGCATACAATTTTGTTTGAGTCAAGATGTACAGTAGAGAATGCTAGGAAGATCTTTATCTCATATAAATCACTGTAACTCATTTCTTTCATATGCATGTTTTCTTGAGCTGAAGTGTTAGACAAATATTTCTGCTGCATCTGTTGTACAGAGTTGCAGAGCTGTGCTGTTATCTTTGCCTGAATTGTCTGTGCTGAAGCTTGCTAGTTTATCTCAAGGTAAATCAAGTATCTCCTAGTAGTGAAGGGCTACAACTACCTGAAAGGAGGTTGTAGCCAGGTGGGGGTTGGTCTCTTCTCCCAGGCAACCAGCAGTAAGACAAGGGGGAATGGTCTTAAGATCTGCCAGGGGAGGTTTAGGTTGGATATTAGGAAGAAATTCTTTACAGAGAGGGTAATCAGGCATTGGAATGGGCTGCCCAGGGAAGTGGTAGATTCTCTGTCCCTGGAGGTATGTAAGAAGAGACTGGATGTGGCACTTAGTGCCATAGTCTAGTAATTGTGGTGGTAGTGGATCAAGGGTTGGACCTGATGATCTCAGAGGTCCCTTCCAACCCAGCTGATTCTATGATTCTATGATTCTATGACTGTCACTCTTTTTATTATTTCCATAGGAACTGAAGCTGCCAGGTTTTACTTCAGCCAGAATAATAAGATGAATGAGAAAATGCAACTAAAAACCTGTGTGAGTTTTCACATTTAATTTACATTTCAAGGGAAACGTAGTGTTGCTTTTGATAGTGCAATCATTTAAGCATGTGCTTAACTTAGAAATTAATCAGACAAGAATGTAGCAGAGTTTACGTGCATTTTTAAGTGCCTTGCTGAGTCAGAAACCTCATCCTCACCTCACAGTTTGTCAAATGCTGTGATAAATTTATCTTTCTTATTTTTCAGAAATCACATAAAACCAAGGTTTGGATTTATATTACTGTATTTATTACTCATATGTATTGATTGAATTCTGTATATTGCATTATGCTTTCTAAGTTTGAATTGCCAACTTTGGATATATATTTCATACAACACTTTTGACAGCTCTTTGATTACTGGAAAAAAGTTACAGTGGAATAATGAAGAGCTGAAGACTAAATATTTTACATTTGAATGTTCTGGATTTGATATATATGAATATACACCTTTGCCTCCCTTTCTCTCTCCTCAGCTGTTGTGGTGCTCATGCTAATCATTGATACAGCAAGGTAAAGATTCAGTTTAGACTCAAGCAAGATTATATAAACTCAATCTGTAATCAAATCCATGTTACCCACTGCTGTTTTATTATTAAGTGTTATTTCCACCTTTATTTTCATGCATAATGTAGCTAGGAGACGTTAAAATTTTATTCATTTTAGTAGAAGAGTAGAATTCAGTCAGAGTTTAAAATTCTCTGCACAAAAGAGTACTTGGAATTACTGAACTTCAGTAGAAATTGAGGAACTTGATAAGCTTTCAGCAAATAAATACTGTCTTCCTTTTGGTGGAAATAATGAAACATGAAGGATCTGTTTAGCTATCCTAGCAAGTGTGCTTCTTCCTTAGCAGGGAATACATTCTGCTACTCCTTTTCACACTTACGAATAATTTTTTTCAAGACAAAAGTTGACAAACCAAGTCTTGTGAGATCAAATGGCTAATGACATCTTGATAGGGGACCCAAAGCAGACCTAGGGCCTTTCAGATGTTGATACATTCTTTTTTAAAAAAATCTTGTATACTTGCCAGTACACTTTAGGTAGTCCTGAGGACTTCAGACTATGATGAAGAAAGATGCCTCAATGACTGAGAATGAATTTGGTACCGAGGACACATGAGGCCCATCACTTTCCCACCATGGGCTTTGGGGCACTCTCCTTCTCTTGATGCAGAAGAGCACAGGTTTCCTGAGCTTTCTCTGTCATCACTGGTTACCTTTTGGACATAGTAGTGTCACTACATATATCCATGAGACATCCCAAATCTCTCACTCAGTGTGACTTGAGCAAGTCACTTAGGCTTCTATTATTAAAAGTTCTAAAGGCAGGTCGTTGAATATTAAATATTAAATATTGAATATTGAATGGACTTTCAAAAGCCTCTAGGTATCTAATTCCATGGTACTGCTAAGAAATGTTTTAGCAATACTAAATACATCTTTGGACACCCTAAATAAAAAAAAGTATCCCTTTAAAAATGGAACTTGTTCTGCATGTGGGCATTTATACGATGCAAGGAAGCAGGGTCAGCAGCATGGGAACCCAGCTAGTATCTCTGTAATGTTTAAGGTGGTCTTCCACACCAGCTTAGACTGATGTGTTCCCAGAGTGCATCACAATGCAGTGGGTACATGTTTTTGAGACAGATTGCTGGTTGTCGGAGAGTCCTTTTCTTACATGAAGTTGTGAGAGTTAGACACTTTAGGAAAACAGGAAAAAAAATTTTAAAAATAGCCTTTCAAAATGCTTGGTTTCCACTACATCTTGATTAAACGAGTTCCAGTTAGGGCCTCAGTTGCTTCTGAAATTTTGATTATGAAGAATAGAGCGATTCCCAGTCTATGCACATCAATCTCTATCATTGCAAGAATCGGCTGAGGAATTATTTTCAAATGTTTTGTAATATTTAAAGTAACTTGCATTGAAAAATGTGGTGTTTTTCTTCCTTCATATAAAGAGCAATGTGTTTTGCCTTTGCTACTTCTATCATGATTGCCCTAGATTTCTGATATAGAAGTGAAAGGAATGATTCATGTTCTCTCCCTGTAATTTAAGTAACATGATATTTGGCCTTAATTATTCTCTTAAATATGTTAAAAAAGAATATGTTTAGAGTTTGATAAAATTTCATATTATGATAGGCTGAAGCAGTAAAACAAAGCCAGAATTACGTAGAGCATGACCTTTCCTTGTGTGATGTCTCCTGGTATAAAAATAAGTCTCATCAGACTGTGATTTAGATGCCAAGGCAAAGGATGGTAACTGTAATTAGGGGCTTAAAATGGCAAGATGAAATATCCTTATGTTAAGTTTAAAATGAAGCACTAAAAAATCAGGCAAATGTTTGATATTTTTTCTGGTTTATTTATACAGTACCCACTAACTTATTTCTTCTTATTTGTCAGTTCTGCAGCATCTTATATTATGGAAATATCCTCATTAGTAATATTTTCAGTGGAATAATTGGGGCATTATGATTTTATATTATCTTCTCTAGAACCAGGGAAATGGCTGCTGTGCATTTCAAATATACAGGCAAAACACAAAAAGAGCACTGTAAGGTTTATTTATATGATAGGTTTGAAAATCTGGGAGAAATACATCATCTTATTTCCTGCAAGAGGAGTTTGGGGGAAAGTAGAGCAGAGAATAATTTTTCATTAATCCTATGTTGGTGCAGACTGTTTTAATTTCATACCAGTTTTATGTCATCGTACACTTTATACTGTGTTGGTATCTTGGGTATTTTTTTGGTAGCTGCTCAATTATTGTGTGGTTTGTAATGAAAATGCTGACACAGCTTTAACAATTCAAACTCAATTAAATTCAAAAGTATGAATAACATTATTCTAACAGTATGGATAATCATTTCAGGAATAAGTTTAGACATTCGCCTTGGAGTAAAGCATGACTAATACCCCTAAGCTAACAGCAGAAAAAAAATAGAGGCAAAAATCTTTTTGACTCTGACTGGAGAGAGCAAAAACCCTGTAATCTCAGTAACAGCCCTCTGAAAAGATACTGCAAATACAGTTTAAGGTATAAAAAGCTCTGTAACAAGTACAGGGGTTTGAGGATAAATGGTGAAATACAAAGCAGAAAGAGAAAAGTCTGCTAAAGAACTAAAAACTTATCAAAGAAGGGATAAAAAATTGCTTTACACCTCCTAAAGAGAAAGTGGGTGCATTTTCAAAGCAATGCACTGAGACCTAACCGAGCAATTTGTACTGACTTTAAAGAGACATCCCAGAGCTACATTTCTGAGCACAACTTTGAAAATCTGCCCCATAATGTGACGTAATAACTATTGAAAACTTGTAACAAAGAATACAATTTTTTTATTTTTCTCTCACATAAGCCAGAGAGAGAGTTTAGATACCTAATCATCATATATTTTTCACATGGAAGTATTTAAAGTAATTATATTCAGTAACCAGGCCCACCTGGAAAATGACATATGCAGTTTTACTAGTTTTCAATCCTTCTCTGCCTGTTTGTTTCAGCTGGTCTGGAATCTCCATCTCCTCCTTCTTAACTTCTAGGTTGCCTTCTGAGAAACACATCACATCTACAGAGAGGATGGGAAGAAGAGCATTCTTCTCAGTGTAGTGTATCCATAGATCCATAGATACTTCATCTGATTTCTCCGCTTGTCTCCTGCCCAACTGCATAATTGGCATATCAAGGTCAGGGCAAAATGATAGACATCTTGACTTCTCCCTTCCTTACCTCTTCCTTCTCTTTCCCATATCTTGTCTTCCACTATTGTTTTAAAATCACGTATTATCCCCATTGCTTGCTATCTGGAGTGAGTATCAGGAAAGTAAAATGGAATTTTACATTATATACAGAATTGTCTCACCTATGCGCTGGCTGTCAATGGAAGAAGAAAAGCCTTTCAAAGAGAAATCTTCATCAGGAGGTTGAGACCAAAAAGAACTCATTGATACATCTCTGCTTTCTTTTGGAAAATATACAGTAAGTTTAGAAGCAATCAAGTACTGCCAATGGAAAGTCTCCCATTATTTTAAATCTCCTGTTGAAAAATAATTTTCTTATGCAAAATTATTCTGCTTCTTTTTTCAAGACTGTCACTCTCATGATTATAATTCCCCAAGTCAGTGTCTGTTATTTATATCCACACTTTACTCCTGCTGAAAAGGCAGAAGCTTAGACATCTATTCAGTGTTTTCTGGAGACAGAAAATGAACTGGAAGAACATCAGGGATTTTAGCAGAGGGTTTATTTAAAGTAAAATTAATTTTTGGTAGGTGCTGCATATAAGTTTCCTAGTAGGAAGGTAAGTTTTCTGATCAAGAGTAAAGGCAACAGAATTTTGTGATTGTAATTTCTATTTCGGTTTTAATGAGTACATATATATATATATACACATACACACACATATATAATAATTTTGAGGATATTTTTCTTGAGACTTTGCTGGGCTAGACTTTTCCTTTCACTGCTGAACAGCCAGGTTATGACAGACAGGCATGGGTAATTCGACCCAGCTAGCCTTGTTGAGCAAGTGCAGCTTCAGTCTGACTAGTAATCCTGCTATAAGGAAACCAAAAATCATGCCCGAGTGCATTCAAGTCAAGCATGTTTTACCTCATATCTATTCTCCTTATTCTTTCATTTTCCTTCTTGCTTTTCTCTTTCTTTTGGCACCGGAGGTGGAATGACAGATAATCATAGGATGAAGTTACACAACATCTGCCTGTATTTTATGGCATGAAACTTTCCCTGTTGGCCATCTGCCCCCAGAATATGTTCTTGTTCACATGGCTAAGGGCTTCTGTAAAATGTCAGCTAGTGAATCCAGACTATATTCAGTACTTGATCTTGCATTCTGCCCTCCTGCTAGTTGTTACGACTTCAATAAACTGTAGGTTTAGAAAAAAAAACAACAACCAAACCCAAACAGAAAAATGTGAAGATAAAGGAAAAAGGACAAATAATAATTCAGTCATTAAAAATTTTCATAGAAGAATATATTCCTCTTAAGCTTTTATGTAACTTCAATAATGTGAAGGTAAAAACAAATTGATTTTAGGCAAATGCGACAGTAATTTAGAGTAACCTTTATTATTGTGCTGCAAAGTAGAAAAATTATCTGCTGTCTTAATTGACCCTAATTCTAGTTTGGATCAGACAGGTGCCACAGTGCTAACTTTCCTAATGCAGCTAAAATCTAAACACTTAGGTCCCCTTTCTGTTTTCTAAAATAAAGACCTTGGAACTGACACAGTGTGGCTGGCAACTTTTCCTTTTTACTTTCTGCTCTAGACATTTCTTATTGTACCTGTGCAACAAGGCAAGGCATGGCAAGGTTTGCATAGCAAGGTTTTGGTAGTGGAGGGACTACAGGGCTGGCTTCTGTGAAAAGATGCCAGAAGCTTCCCCTACGTCCAACAGAGACAATGCGAGCCGGTTCCAAGACCATCAGTGACGCTGATAATGCCTCTGGGATAACAGATATAAGAAGAGCAGGGGAAAAAGCTGTGCAAAGGAAGAGAGAGGAGTGAGAATATGTGAGAGAAACAACTCTGCAGACACCAAGGTCAGCAAAGAAGGAGGGGGAGGAGATGCTTCAGGCACCAGAGAAGAGGTTCCCCTGCAGCCCATGATGAAGACCATGATGAGGCAGCTGTGCCCCTGCAGCCCATGGAGGCCCACCGTGGAGCACAGATCCACCAGCAGACCATGGAGGACCCCATACTGGAGCAGGTGGATTCCTGAAAAAAGACTGTGACTCCATGGGAAGCCAATGCTGAACCAGGCTCCTGGCAGTACCTGTGGCCCTGTGGAGAGAGAAACCCACACAGGAGCAGGTTTGCTGACAGGACTTGTGACCCCATGGAGAACCCACACTGAAGCCCTATGTTCCTGAAGGACTGCAACCTGTGGGAATGACCCAGGCTGGAGCAGTTCATGAAGGGCTGTAGCCCGTGGGAAGGACTCACACTGGAGAAGTTCATGGAGGACTGTCCCCTGTGGGAGGAACCCCATGCTGAGCAGGGCAAGGGTGTGAGGAATCCTCCCCCTGAGGAAGAAGGAGCAGCAGAGACAATGGGTGATGAACTGACCACAGCTCCCACTCCCCACCCCTCTGCATTGCTGGGATGGGTGTGGGGAGTTAGAGTATTTGTGAGTGAAATTAAGTCTAGGAAGAAGGGATACAGTAAAGTAGACTCAATACAGTAAAGATCAATGTGCAGTATATGTTTAAGGAAATTAAATGCAAAATATAAAAATATGGCATATTAAAGCCATGGCTGTGGAAAGGCTCTAAGCTGTTACAGTTAAGGCTGAATTACAGTCTCTAATGCAATTCTCTGCCACTGGTCCCTCCATTTCTGAATATTTCATCTTTTTGGTGGCAATGTTCTGCGGCTGATTCTTACTCAAGGGTAAATAAAAAGCCCCGACTAAAACTAAACAACAAATCAAAAAAACCAATCAAACAAACAAACAAAAAAACCCCCACAACTAAAATAGGTTCTTTTTTTTCCTGAATATAAAGGGATAGCTAAATCGAAACTTTCCCCATCATAAGAAGCAAAGAAATAGTGTCTCTTTTCTGAGCAGTCTTATAGACAAAATAACCATGTGCTGTAAGATTCAATACAGCACAGGAAGTGTAAAAATCCTTTCACTTGTTCTGAAGGAAATTAATTTTAATCTGCCACAGTCATGATCCTACTTTTAGCTGTGTCTTAAGTGCAGTCAGAACAGATCCAGCAGAAGAAGGCTCACAAATACTTTTCTTGACCTTAGGCTGTTCTAGGATTAGATCACAAAGTCTATATACAGGTAAGCCCTTGTTCTCAGAAATAATTTTTAAGCACTCCAATAGGTCTGCTACCTGTGATTAAGGCTTATCGAAATAAATGAGGATTGAGCATTTTTTCTTGAAATTGTTATCAATGCTTTAATCCTTTTTTACTTAATACTCACAATACCCTTTCCAGAAGCTCTTTCATTTGAGATATTCTGAATTTTAAATTACTTATGCAAGAGGCCACAGGATATTTGGAAGAGATGCTGGTTTTTCTGCATTTGGTGGCAAATCACTGATTACTTTCAAAGAAACTAGTACTAAACATCATAGATCTTTGTTGACACAGAACTATTTTACTTAAGAGACCTTGTAGCCTCCACGAAAAACTCTTCTGATAGATGCACTTGGTTCATCCTCTCTGAAAGAATATACCCTTCTAGCAAGTTCATTGATCTTCAGAAATAAATATGTCATGCAGCTTTAATGCACTGTATTAGGTTCATTTTACAGACTGTAAAACTTGAGGCATGTTTTATCCTTATTTACATCCTTCTCAATGTGAAGTCTAAGTTCTCAACGTGAAAATTATGGCTATTGTTGTTTTTGTGTGGGGGTTGTGCAGGTTTCCTTTGCTTCTCTCTTCAAGACCACAGTCTGATTTGCATCTTGCTACTTTCTTCTCAAAACTGTTTTGTGGAATCTTATCAAATACCTTGCTGAAGTCAAGTATACTTTGGTCCACTTGTATTATATCCAAAAGTCTTGGGTTTATACCTCTGAAGGAGATTAATTTGTGTTGATTGACTTTGGTTTTGACAAGCGCACATAGTACTAGCCAATGTACTTAAACTATCTAACTGCTTTAGTAATCAACACATCCTGGTTTTAAAACTGATTTTCTCAGTTTCAAATTTCCCAAGTCTTTCTTTAGATTCTATGGGGCAAAAGTGGATTTAACGTATTTACTTTATAACCGAAACACTAATTATGTAATGCAGATTTGTCATGCCATCAAACCAGCCTTCACAAATCCCATGTTCTAATTAAAGAGGTCTTTCATTATATGCATATGTCTAAAGGTTATTACTATTATCAGTGACTTCTCATTTACAGGAAGAAATCAACAGTTTATTTTTTAATAACCACATCCTAAACTACTTTGCAGTTCATACAGTTGCCTCCCACACACTAGCTTCCACAACTGGGTTTTACAGGGAGAAACACAGCAGAACTGTACTAGACTTTGCTTGCAGAAGGAATCCTCTCCTCTGCTTAGATGCAGTGTTTTCCTGTGAGCTCGCCCACATATATCAGGCCTAATTTGGTCCATTTTATGAAAAAGAAAAAAAAAAATGGAGAAGGGAAAAAAAAAAGAAGACATTGGGATGACCGCATGCAGTCCCAGCTATCCAGAAGGCAAATCAGTTGGAGACAGAGAGCAGTAACAGTGTGCCAGCTTCTGAGCCCAACTCAGTCTGACAACAGATCCCTGCGGGACCGGGGGAGCCTGTCACTAGTAATGATACACAGCTACTGTCAGTGGAGGTAGCTTTAAGGTGCCTCCTACCTTCCTAGTAATAGCAGGTCTGTCACTGAAACCACTTACAACCTTATACATTAGCTGTTATGCAAAATTCAGACTGTAAGGTAGAAACTTCAGCAGTCATGTTAATTTGGTTCGCACTTGGGAGATTGGGCATAGTTTCCCCTGCAAAAGTGTTAGAATTTTGAGGGTTTTTTCAAATATTGCTAGGACTGATTAAAGTTTTGGTTTCTCGTTATGATTATGATGTGTCATAGCAATTAAATGCAAAATAAAGATACATAAATCATATGCTACAATAAGCCTGTCTCTAAGATAGACATCGCATGTCAGTACAAAGATTTGGAGATAGACAAATCAGTTGTCAAACATGTTAATTGCCATGTGCTGTGAAAAATTACTCTACTTCCAACACCCAAAATAGGACGATGTAACCTGTAGCTAAATAAATAGCATCATTTTGTGTTTGTAGATAAGCCATTTTAATTCATTTTGGGATCAGTCCAGAAAAGACTTGAATTCTGTCCTAGTGCTAATGTCTAACTGTCTAAAAGACCATAAGACCAAAAGCTATTTTTATTCTTTCCCAAATCAATACATGCTTCTTCCTCAAAAAAGCTTGAACTTCTGTCATGTAGTTTATGAAAAATAAATTTATTAAACAAAACTAGCTATCTGATCTGCAGTGAAAAAAACCAAACAAATAAATAAACCCCAGAGACTAGCACAATCCCATCTTATAAAATAAAACTTTATTTTTATCCATCTTTGTCCAAGAGTTGCATTTAATAATTGTGCTCTTCATGCTGTAGCAAAGTGGTTATTATAATTAGAAAAGTCAGCTTAAAAACAAAAAGTACTGCTAAAAGACTCTGGAGAACTTCATTATTTGTTTAGTTCTAAAACTCTGTCTTTTGGCAAAAGCACCTATGATAGTTCTGAAAGTGGCTCCAATTAGTCTTTGCTGATTGAAAAGACTATGATCCCAAGACCACTAAACTCAGGAGGGTGGCTTGTCATGATCTTGAAGTACAGTGTAAGCCACCGGGGTGATCCCACTCTGACTTCAAGGTCCAAACTGAGTCATCAAGGTCTAAATTAAGTCTTATTCATGAATACCAGCTACACAGGACTTGGTCAAAGTCAAGCTGTAAGGACCAGCATTGTTTTAAATACTGCCATATCCAGCTAAGAAAGTCTATGGGGATTTCGTGCTGCAGAAAAGATGAAAAAGGAAAAGGGAACGCAACTAGAGTGAGAGAGGATAGCAACTGCTCATATTCAGAGTGACAGAAGCTTGAATTTGCTAATGTTTTAAAAATAATTTCTCTCCTGCCTCAATGTAAGACAGGAGATTTCAACCTCAGCTCACCTAATTCCAGGAAGGTGAGGCAAAGGAGAAAATGGGAACCAAAATATCAGAAGGAATACAAAATATCAAAGAAAAAAATACATGATAATGTATTGATACATGAAAATACATGAATAAAAATATATGAATATATAAAAATACATGAACATTGTAATTGCTTATTGCAAATACACAAGTATGTTAACTTACTGCAATTCATAGATTTCTTTAATGATTTTTATAGAACAAATGTTTTGCTCTCCTCTAAATCCCCTAATCAAATAAAAAAAATAATTCTGGCCTGTGAAAAAACAATTCCTAAAATATTAGTAAGTATTAAATTTTGTCAGAAGATCTGAAGCGATTCATCTTCCTTCTTTTGCCTGCTCTCCACTCAGCAGTCTTCTTTCTTTAACTAGCTGGCTGAAATCCTGTGGCTCAGTTCCTTCTGCTCCTAAATCTCCTTTCCAACAGTCTGTACTAAAGGAATTGCTTTCTTTTGATGGCAGTCTTTTAATAACCTTCCTAACAGAATTGTCAAGAACTGTACTAGAATAAGGGTGATTTCTGCAAAACCATACCACAAATGCAAGGGAAGTTTTCACAGACATGCAGTTCTGTCATAGCACATGCAAATGGCTCATTTTCTCTCCATTCCTCTTTCCTTTTCCAAGGAAGCAGGAGGAAAGCACTTCCCTGTAGTTGCAGAGTATCTGACTTCAGCTGTGCAATGACGTGAGAGACTCCAACACCTTAATCTTGCTGAGACCTTAGATACTGCTGTGGACCTGAAGCTAATACTGTTATTTGGAGAGGGTGAATCAGCTTCCCAGTGTAAACATTTGCTGCTTAATGGAAACTTACACATCTCTAAGCATGTTCAACTCTAGGACTGAATCAACTGATGAAAAAGTAGGCTTCCCATGTAATTATTCCTTTGCAGTGTGATGTATCCTGCCTTCTGTTGCCTGTCTAAAGCAGACTATTCTTTCTGCAAAATATAATTTCAACTGCTGTTATGATTTTTTGGCATGGTCACGGGACTTTCTGTGAATTATATGGCATCGGCAATGTTATTTATGCAAGTTGCCCATCTAAACTCAAAATACCCTGGCACCCATTCCTATACCAAAGCTCAAATCAGTATGTGAACAGGCTGACTTCCATCTGAAAACACAGACATGAATGTAGGCAGCCAACACATCCTTTTTTTGTGATCATATGGGTGCCTAGGGCAGGAATGCCAGCAAACAGTCTAGCAGTTTGCTGCTTAGACTCAGAAAGACATCCCTTTTCTTTTTGAATTTAAAATTCCTTTTTTTTTTTTTTCATTTTAGGGGGTACTTGAGTATTTTTAAGTCTCTTAGAATATCAATGTAGTGAAAAACACATTGTATTTGTTGTTATGATGCACAGATCTTGTATTTTTCCTAGAAGAAAATACTTCTTGGAAAAAGAAAAAAACAGAAGTTCTACTAGCAAATATTTTTGCATCTTGGCAAACATTTTCAAATGTAAAAGGTTTCAAACAGTTTTTAAATAGTTGTGGAAAAAAATATCAGTAGGTCCTGTTATGTGTAGTATGACACAGGAAATACCGTATTCCTTGTGACTTGGAGTCATATTAGATCATGGACACATTCAAGCCCTGTTAGAAATACATGTGGAATCGCTTACTCCATATAGGCTAAACCTATTTCTAGCCTCTTCTGAGCTGGAGATGATTAGAAAGGATTAGGTCTCGACACAGTAGTCTGGCCTCCTTCGCGCAGGGTATTACAGTAACTCTGTACTGACATAAAATTCTTGATTGCTTTTTGAATCTTTTTCATTTCTAGGACAAAATGACTTTGTGTGTAATGAGTTCTTTGGTTTGGCTACATCCACACCCGGTAATAAACTATTTTATCTTGGGTTTCAATTTTTAATATTTTATTCCTTGTGCATTAGGAAATACAGACATTTGATTTAAAATATTCTGAAAGTTCTACCCATTTATTCTTATCACTCTTCTCTAAATCTTATGAGTTTCTTTATTATGCATACTTTATACATTATTCCAGACAGGAATAACAGAAAAGCTGCATTTCTGTTGCATCTAATGTAATTACAATATTCTTCATACTACTGATAACTCTGTTCCTTATGCATGCTTAGCACACTATTTGTTTGTACCTGGAATTGCACAGTGAATAGAGGTCTCCATTTTACTGACTGCAGTGATATACAAGATCGTTGACACTACTGTAAATCCTATAAACTCCAAGAATGTTAATGTTTAATTCCTCTCCCCCTCATCCCTCACACACTTAACATTACTTGTATTTATATGTACTAAAACGCATTTTCCCATTGTTGCAACATGTTTAAATCTTTCTCTGAGTATTTATTACCCAATGACTGCTTTCCCAAGCAGCATGAAACACCTTGGAAGTCAAAAGAAACTGTGGTGTGTGAGTCTCTTTTATACCTGGGGACGTGTGTTATCTACAGGAAGATGTTCAAAGTGTCAGCAAACACAGGAAGGAGAGAGGCACAGCATTTCTTCTCAAAACAGTGCTAACTACAGTCTATCATATCATACATGCAGTCTGCTATATTGGCTTTCATTCTTGTTTCAGCCAAGTACAGGTATAAAAAATTCTGATATACTTGAATGAATAACAGGAGCTTGAAAAATATAGAAAAAACATTTGCTACCTATTAATACTTTGGAGCAGCAACTGTGTTTGATTAGATACTTCAAATTTTGGATAGCAAATAAGCCATTTTAATTCATCTGTTTCAGTACTCTGAATATATTAACTACCAAGACTGGTAGTTCATTGCTACTGCTTGAGATATTTGTAAAAGTTATTCTTTTGACACTTGGTCTTGTTTCTCATTACTTTTCTTAAAACAAGAAGAAAAAAGGAAAGGACAAAGAAACCATTGCTTCTCAGTAATATGCCCTATTGCTGTGTGATTGAATATTCAGGAGGCCAATCTCTTCTTTCACAGGCTTCCTTTTTTCTTTTATAGCACCAAAAAAAGAGTCAATCTATGAAAAGCTATTTAGAATTTCGGAACCTACTTATAAATATCCTGAGTATTGGAAGTCAGCTTTCTCACTATATAAAAACAGTATTAAAATATACATATGCACATACATGTGTGTGGGAATTCAAGGGTCTAAAGTCTAACTTTGTCATTCCGCTTTGGTAATCTTAATGCCAAGATGTGTATCCGAGGGCAGAAGTTGATATTTGATAACTTCATTAACTCTGCTTGTGGTCATCTGTAATGTTTATAAAAACTACATACATTAGAGAATGTTACTGTAATGCCTAAAGGTAATTTGCTAGATATGATTTGGTCACTTGCTTTTGTTCCTAGAGCTTGGGCACACGACTAAACCACATGGTATTACAGCTGACTGTACATGAAATCCATCAGCCCATGCATTCTTACAATTAAAGTCTTTTGCAGGATGTTATTGTGCTACTGATTTAAAAAGCTTCTTTTAACCTCTTCTTCTGTCATAACTTTACAATTGAGGAAAAGCAACTCTGTTGTAATGAGGTAAATTCTCCTTCTTTTTATGCAGATGAGAATGTAGAAAAACTCTTAATGAAATTCTTAAAAAAGGAGCTAAAATACAGTATTTTTTAGTACAATTACCTTTTGATTCTCACTGAAATTTTTGTATGAACATTACCAGGAACTAATGCATCAAATGAAATAATTTTGATTTCTAGTAATGTCTTTGATGAACACAAACTCCTTTGCTGGAATTTTCCATGTCTTCATGGACCTGGAGCCCCAACAATAGTTTGGGAAGCCCAAGGAGGCACAGGGTGTAGGAAAGAATATAGAATAAGGGGAATCTTGGTGTTAAGTTCTGCAATGAAAATAAACGTTTGAATAATCCCTACTTTTAATCATGCACGATATAGCTCGAGAGGGAGACTGTAGGTGGGAGAGTCAAAGCTACTTTTGTCCTGCTTGGGATATCTGAGTTACCATTCAGGGTTGATAATGCCATGTCCTAAATTCACCGAGCAAGATTGCTTGCTGGACTAAAAACAGTTCCTCCTGCATATCCGAGCAATCCCACATTTACTAGTGCCCTCCTTGTTTTTTCATAAAGCACCTTAACTGCCAGCATTTCAAACAAGCTCTCCTGTCTGCAAGAACTGAGCAACAGAGGAAAACAAATGCCTTCCATCACTTTGATATCTGCCAGCTCCTTCCTTCTCCTTTCCCATACCCAGCCTCAACCACGCTGTGGTAAATATCCTTGAGCTAACGCTGTGTCTGTTTATATGACATCCAGAATTGATAGCTTCAGGGAAGGGTATTATGCAGTGGAAATAGCTTGCAGCTTGGGCCTCAGCTGGTGGAACTAAATGCTGAAGTGCTGTGAAGGGTGACTTATTCCCAGTCAGCCAGCTATTTGGTTTTGCTAAGGTCTCTGACAGATGAGCAAGTCTTGTGTCAGTAGTTTAAGACATTATTATCCCCAGCTGTCAGCTCGGCTGCTCTATTGGAGGTTACCACCTCCATAATAGCGTTTGCTATTTGCAAAGAATCAGTCCTTCTAATTTCTATCCCGGAATTTTGCTCGAACTCAGCTTCAGTGGAAAATTAAACTAAAACACTGGACTCCTTACCAGGGGGCCAGAAGTGCAAGCAGTTACAGCCTTCTCCAAAGCAAGAACTCTTCCGACTCACCCATACCAACTTGAGATCAAAGGTGTCTCAAAATCTAGTTTTGTAATTCATGGATATTTTCAACTGTTCTTTGTATCAGAATTAAACCATTTTATTATTAAAAAATTACCTCACATAGCTTTATTCATCCCAACCTGAAGGGTAAAACCAGTAGTGCTATGGAGTATTCAAATTATTTGCAATATCCTATTTTAAAAACTTATTTTGGTGTTTATGGATTTGCCATGATTGGAAATGTTTAATCTGAAATTCCACTCAACCTACTCCTGAATTTTCTTGGAAAGCTGTTTTAATGAAAATAACTCTATTTTCCTGAAGCATGAGACAAAAGCAAGAAATATTTTATTTGAAAATATTTCAGAAAAAATTAGTTCACTCAGCACAAATGTCCTTTTAGGAACCCCTTTCAGAGCAGGGAAAGAAATGCAACAAGAAGTGGATGTTTGTAACACCAGCATGTTATCTGCTGGGCCAGGAAATTAATTTTAGAAAAATTACAAATCTCAATATGTGTTTTCTTGAGTCAAATAGCCAAATCCACTGAAGTCATCCTTTGTGGAGAACACCACAGCTTCACACGTCCTACTGCTAATTGCTCACAAAAACTACCCCTCTGGAAATCAGCTGGCCAGTCCTCAACAGACTGCTGCCCATATCTTGGGCAGTACTGTGTAGGGATCTTCACAAACTGTCTGACCATGTGATAAGGGGTTGGAACTGGATGATCTCTAAAGACTCTTCCAACCCAAACCATTTTATGATTTTATGATTGCATAGCCTCAGGCTACAAGGATAAAGTTGGTGTCTGAAACAGTTGAAACACACTATTCAGTACACATGAAGATTTTCAAGAGAGAAGGACATATGTATGGCCACAGTGGGTCCATGTGGCTCCTCTGACACTGAACTACTGATACCCAAAAAAGTGTAAGATCCTGGATCCACAGATACAGATAGGAGCATACTCTCCCAATGGTCTGTGACTTAGAAATTTCTGGACTGAATAAATTTCTGGATCAAGACCATACATATTTATCAATTTATTTAACTGCTTTTTGAGTCCCTGTAAACTTTTGGCCTCTGCTGTCTTCCATTGCAATGAATGCTCTACTTAAACAGTGTGCTGTTTGAAGAATGGATTTTTCTTCGCTTTGACTCTTCCACCTGATAATTTCTTGTGATGGCTCTTCGTTTTGCATCAAGAGAAGCAATGCCATTCTTCTTTTAGTGTTCTCCAAGCTACTCATGATACTGTGCACATCTGTTGTTCTCCACTTCAGATACGTTTGTCAAGACTGAAGAATCCTGCTCTGTGTAATCTCTCTACAGTTAGTTGTCTTGCCTTGTAACTCTCCACTTGACTTTTGTGCTTGTATAATTTTCTTTCCTGAGATAGGACAGGGAGAGGAGAATGCAGTAACAATTCAAGATGAAAGTGTATCAGCAGTTCACAATGTCATATTCATGTTGTGTCTTCTTCGCTCTTTTCTTCTCCTTCTGTTTTTTTCCAGCTTCAATAGTTTGGGGTTGTGGGTTTTTTTGGTTGGTTTTTGTTGTTTTCTTTGTCATTATTTAGTATTTTGAACTGCTAAAATTAGCCTAAAGGTTATTCTCTGAGATCAGCAACTAATTTAGAGACTGGCAGTCAAATGTGGTTAGAAACACTTTTCTACACATGCAGTGCTTTTAGTTTATAATAAATACATAACACCCTCATTGAACTGCTCAGCTACCCAATAACTAACAACCTTTAGTAATTCTTCTCAGTTGCATTTTCTTTCAATCTAATGATGCAGGAATTTCTCTGTTTGTTAGCGTGCTCAGTCACTGGCTCTTGAAGCACTGAAGTTGCATTAGTATTTGCAGGAAAACTGCAGCTGCTTGGAAACCTTAAGCTGGGTTTCCCCTTCCCCCACACGTGAAGAAAACAGTCTAATGAAAAAATAAGTTCTTTTTTGTTCTAAGAGATCTGATCATTACTATACTCCATGCTGGAAAGGTCAAGGGAGTCTTTCTGAATTCTTGTCTATTTGCTTGAAATAAAGAATGTAGCTCATGAAGTTACATTCAAAGTAATTTCCATACAGCATGGAAATGATTACAAAAATAGCATATTCAGAATCCATTTAAAGATTTGTATTTCATCTTTGGTACTGTATTTATCCACAGAGATAGGAAGTGTTTAGTTCGTAGTAAGTTTTCAGCCTGTGGCTATTTCACTTGGGACTCAAGAGGTTTGTTACTACCACTTCAATGTATCTGATAATGAATCTACCTTTACAATCAGAATTTCAGGACCCTATATTTTCTCCTTATTTCCATTATTTAAGGAGGAAGGATTTTCTAAAATTGCCAGAGGAAACCAAATACAGCATAATGTGTCACTCTTTTGCTTAACATAGCATGCCACTGACCAAGATCAAACAGCTGATACAATATTCGAAGAGCAAATTAGGTCCAAAAGCTAGGTCTGTTTTTAACTAAGGAGTTAGACCCATTCTCTGAGT
This sequence comes from Cephalopterus ornatus, assembly GCA_013396775.1. Lineage (NCBI taxonomy): Eukaryota > Metazoa > Chordata > Aves > Passeriformes > Cotingidae > Cephalopterus > Cephalopterus ornatus. The sequence continues at coordinate 133,249 of VZRE01011772.1, forward strand.
CTGTACCACACTGCTCCAGGCAGAGGCCTGGACATAGGAGCTGGTGTGGCTGCTCACACTCTTTGCCAGCCCACTTCTGGAACAATTTTGTTCTGGGCCAACTTGCATGCTCCAGGCAATGTCTGGGCAGGCCTGAGGCATAGCAGAGAGGAAGGAATATTCTCCATAGTCCACCGGGATGAGGAAACAGCTGAAATACATCTGGACACATGCTGTGCTATACTGACTGTGATTCATCAGAACAGTGCTCAATTATCCTGGTTAGTGAAACTGCTCGGAGATGACTCCCCGTTGCTTCAGTCTCAGATGGAGCTCATGATGTCTCCTTGTGTGCCTGTGAACAGCCTTTTGTTCTTTTGCTCACCCTTCTAAGAGGTCAGAAAAATCTCTTGAAACACAGCATATAACCTTTAATGAAAGTTGTTCTGCATTGTTAAACTGGTTCTGCTTTTCATATGCTTGATAACGCAAATATCACATTTTGTATGCTGCAAGATTACCATAATAGTATAAGTATGGAAATGCCAGAGAAGTGCCATCTGTGATGCTGAGAATCTGAATGTACAGTGTTTATTCAGCTATGAAGAGTTTATTTTGCAAATACGCATCTGAATCTCTGTAGAATAAACTATGTACAAAGTGTTTCATTTTGCCAGAGATATGTTGCATATCTAATACCTTCCCCTTCACTTCCCTGTTTAACTCGTTCTTAAAGACACAGAATGGGACAGTTTGCCTTCCCAGTGGAGGCTATATCTCTTCTTGAAATACATCTAGGGCTGTGGACCCCTTTAGAAGTTCTTTCTGACTCAGAGGCTCTCTTGATCCATCCATGCTTTCCAATCTGGAAGACTTCAGTGAGTTCCAAGCTCATTTCTTTTACATTTCTCTTCTATGTGCTGGATCAGATGTGTTTCTGCAGAGGAATTGTGGTGATGTACTGTAGTAACAGCATGATTTACTACCCATATCAAAACCATTAATAATTTGTAGCAAACACAAAGATTCAAAATTAAATCTGGAAATCCAAGCAGCCTTGTGTTTTTTTAATGATTTCTGGCAAAACATCTCTTTCTAAAGGTAGATCTGTGGTAATAATAATATTCTAGAATACAGTCTGGTATTAGAGAAGCATTTAGAAATATTTTTCCCCTTTTAATTTATAGAAATCGTGCCTTTTTTTTTTTTTTTTTGTGGGATAGCTTATTTGTGTGCTCCCTACAAGTCAGAGAAAATAGAAATCTAGTGCTATACAGACAGTTGAATAGCTTGATGAGTTTGGCCTAGGGCCTAAAAATAATGATTGTGAGTTTCTATTGTTAGACCTCCAAATAAAAGCTTACAAAACTACTGAACAACCTTTAGTGGGGTTTATGGATGCTGAGTATTGAGACACCTGAATATTTCCTCATTATTGAGACACCCGAATACATACAAAAATA